>JANHGC010001189.1:80403-92566 GCA_027560395.1 Boaedon fuliginosus
TCCCTGAGTGCTAAGCCCGCTGGGGGAGGAGAGCGAGAAGGGGGCGGGGAGGAGGAGCAGGAGGCAGCGCGGGGGAGGGGAGGGGGGCCGCGTGCAGCAGACGGCGCCCGCTCTCCCAGCGGCAAGGTGAGGAAGAGCGGCTTTCCCGGCGGATTCACTCCTCAGCGCCAGCCCAGCCACACACCCGCACGCTCGCCGCCAGGACCCAGGCTCTCCGAAGGGAGGGGGAAGGCAGGCGCCTGTGGGCGCCGCCGAGAGCAGCCCCGAGAAGCCACAGCAGCAACATGGCGTTACTGAAGCGGAGCCGGAGAGCCAACGGCGGGGGCCCGGCGGGCTGTTGACCTCGGCCAAGGAAAGCGCTGGCCCTCAGCCTCGCTCTCCGCCCAGCCGGCCCCACCTGCCTTGGGCTCCTTGAGCCGGGGCCGGTGCGTCTGTCTCGGGGACAACTCCGGCCTTCCGCCTGCGAGGTCGTCAAACTTTTATCGCTCGCCTAGAAAACGGACGCGGCTCGCTCGGAAGGGGACTGGCGACTCGGTGGACCCGGCGGCGTCTCTGGAGAGGAGACGAAGGTCAGTGCTCTTCCCACCCAGGGCTCCTCGCGCTTGGCGGACCCGCCGCGGCGTGCCAGGCCCCCGAGGGATCCCCAGCCTGACTCGGCCGAAGAACCTGCCTCCTGGCTTGGACTTCTCGGCTTGGGCTGAAGTCAGACCGAGGCCCGGCGATCTTTCTCCTTCCGCACCAGGTATGGCTGGGATGCGTGTGAAGGTGCGCCCGAGAAAGAAAGAGGGGGGGAGGCAGCAGGCGCCTTGGTTGAAGCCTCCCTTTCTAGAGCTGGGATCGTTGCCAGAATTTATTTCAATTTGAAAGGACCCGGAGTCCCCGGAGGCAGGCGGAACGGAGAGATCAGCAGACCCAGCGACCCCAGTCTAGTCTTCCCTGGCTGAGAATTGCGGGCGTGGGCCTCCGGGGACGGTCGTGTGGTCCGGGCTGGCTAGAAGTTTGGAAGCAGTTGGGCTGTGAAGCAGTGCGGGGGGTGGGCGATGGAGAAACGAGAAAAGAGAAGCGGCCGCTGGCGGTCTGTCTGCTCCAACAGGAAGGGGGGGCAGGGAGGGAGAGCTGACGGCGTCTCGTTCTCTTTTATCTTTCCGATTTGGAAAGGCCTGTAAAAGCCCCACCTCTGGCAGCCGCCGCTTTTCGGCTCCCAGGGGGAAAGGGGAGAGTGGGTGGAGGGGAAAAACGCTCTGAGCTCCATCAAGGAGGCTCACGGCGCCGGGAAGTGTTGCTAGAAAGGATCGTGGTTCGTTCTTGGGGATCGCAGAGCAGCGGATTCAAAAAGACGAGGGAGCTCCGTGTGGCCGAGGCAACAGACTTCGGTATCTCAACGGCTGTGCGGATTTTCCTGGGGACTCTCCGAAGAAGCCTGTGGGGGCAGGGACGGGTTTTTTTCACCGGTGGTTTTTGAGGCCACGGGAGACTCGATTTGGCAGGGGATAATTCTGTGATAGCATTCCAGTTCCCAGAACGTGTGCCAAGAGCGTGGGGCCCAATACAACAGTTGGTAATCTCGCGGGCCCGTCGAATCGTCCTTATAGCTTAAAAAGTTGTCCGGTCTTCCTCGGGGCAGAGAAAGGAGCCGGCAAGATTGTTTGCCTTCCCCCCTCCCCGCTTCCCCGCCGACTCTGGGGATGCCAGAGCACCGTGTCTGAGGCACGTAGCTCCTTCGCGTCTCGCCCAGCTGCTTCTGGGGCGAGCTTTCGCTGGCAACGTTTCGCTCACCTTCCGTGCCGGCTGCATCTCACACTCGCAAGAGCCAGGTAGGTCGGCGGCTCCGGAAAGAGGGCTGGGTCGAGAGGAATGTTCTACCACCGCAGTAGGGTTTTGGCCAAATATGCGTTTTATTTTAATGGCGATCGCCCAGGAGTCTGTTTCCGCATTATTCTTCTAACAGTCCTCCCTTCGGGGTTTCCGTCTATTCCGAGGAAGCCTGTGGCTTTGTGTTTCCTTTCTCTGAAAGGGACGCTGGCGGAAGGACGACTTGTGCCGAGTCCAGATCTGTCAAGGTTTTCTGAACTTTTGCCTGCTCGAGGCTCCTCGTGAAGGAGGCCCAGGGAAAAGGGCTCCCTGAGCGGGGCCCCTCGAGGTCTATCTGCCGACCAAGATAAGAAGTGGGATTTCACCTCCCCCTCCCTTACATGAGAAGACGCCAAACGCCCTTACAGTCTTCCCTGGAGCATCGGGGACAGCACCTACAGGTCAAAACCAGCTGTCTCCTAGGGTATTAGGCATCCATCCTTGGCAAATGGGTCCCCCTTTCCCTCATGCGCCTACTTTCATGCTGTTAACCCCCGTTTCTAACCACTATTTGTCATTTGTTCGGTCGCTGTCTATAGCAACTTTGTTTTCGAAATACTGTAGTCGCCCAATAGGCTTGTCCCGCGATGCGATACCCTCAGGATGGGAACAATAATTTTCAAATCATTTCCCTTATAGCAAAGCAGTGGGACTGGTTCTAGGCTAAAGAAAATCGTGCTTTCACAAGTTCTGTATATGTTCCCATGGATGGTGGTCGGTTTGTTTTCGTGCGAACAAGGGAACAAAAACCTTACTTGATTTTAAGAGGGCTGTAAAGAAGGTAGTTAATCCTTTTTCCTCCCCCCACTCTCTCTTGAGCTGGGCTTAAACTCAGGAGAGTTTTCATGATTAGCAGTTGTGCGTCTCTCCAAAGTATCCTTGACAAAGAGTGGTGCAAGACACTGTAGGTTCCCCACCCATGGCAGCATTTGACATCTAATTCACACCCTGGAAACTACCTTGTTTCGAAATAAGAATGGTGAGCCCAAGAAACTGAATCTGTGAGCTAAGCCCCTTCGAGGCGCGGATTAAATCTGGGGATGCCTGGGAGGCCTAGATTCTAATCTATTCTTTCCTCACTCCACTCGTTTGCTTTATATTTGGATGAGCCCAACCTTCGCCCCGTTCGGTTACAGAATAGGAACAGAAAGGAGTGGCGTGTCTCTGGTGGCTGTTAAAAAAAACAACAGGCAAAATCCCATTTGTCCGGTACGAAGGTGGACATTTTCTAAGCATTCTGAATGGCCTTTGGGGCTGGTAGGACGGACAATTTCTTTATCCTCCTCCCTTTCTCGAAGGTGAGATAGAACAATCGACAGGGAAAAAAGAGAGGCTTTCCCCCAGTATTGTTTCGGCCGCCTATGATAGATCGGTCTAGACAGTCGTTCAGGCTCCTTCCGAGCGAAAAAACCGGAGCCTGAAAAGGGAGTGTGGGGGAGACGCAGAGGAAAAGGTCAGCACGTTATTCGGCGCTTGAGAATGGGTGTTGTTAACCCTTCACGGGTCAGGGCCTAACTCAGTTGGTGTGCGTTAAAGGAATAGACCAAGTTAATCAGTGGTTACCATCATGGGCTTTCTTTAGGGCGGGCCATAGTGCACCCTTAAGTTGCTCACCCTTGTTATCTAAATGCCTCGTGAATATCATTTCCCCACCTCCTTTTCAAGGCGAGCGCCAGAGGCTTCCGTCCCCAAAAGTTTCCTCTTGTTCGGGAACTCCGCTGAGCCCGCTTAACCCCGTGTCCTGGTGGTGCAGAGCCAGACAAATACCAAGGAGCACCAGACGAGCCAGACGTGGAGGGGGGAGGATCGAGCTGGAGAACGACAGATCGCTTTTCCCCAGGATGGAGTGTGTGTGTGTGTGTGTGTGCGCGCGCGCGCCCGCCCGCCTGACATAAAAGGACAAAGCTCAGGCAGAGAGGGGAGCTCTCCGGGCAAAGATCTCTCGGCAAACAACCTTCGGAGCGGAATCCAGTTTCCTTCTTCAACGGCGTCGGTGGGTGGGGTTTGGAAAGTAGGGAAACGCGTCGGTCAGGACTGACTTTGTTTCACCCTGCTGGGCTGGGCTGGCTGGCTTCTTTATATTTGTTTCATACAAACGGACCAACCCAGCATAACTCGCCTTCCGCTGCCTTGAGGCGCTTTAGACTGGCCTGCAGACTCAGAGGGTAAATAGTGGCTCTGACTTTGCCAGCACGTCTCGATTTATGCTTTCTTTCCTGAGATCGGGGAAGCGGGGACGAGGAGACTACGCTACTGCCCAGCCACTCTCGGAGGAATACAAACGCCCATCCTTTCCGACGAACCTTCCCCCTCCCCTGCCTCGGGTCTCAGACCCTTTCTCAGCCTCGGGGAAAGCTGATTTGCCCTGCAGCGCGGATCAGCTTTTCTCTCTCTTTGTCTGGAGCTCCGACTCCCGGCGCTCAGCCTTCTCTGGAAAGATTCCCGATGAGGAGTCCACGCAGAGCCAAGCAGGCAGCTCGGCAGTTCTTTGCACGTCACATCTAAATACATCGGTAATTAGATGGAAGCACCGCCGGAAATGATAGATTGGCTGCATAGCTAATAGGGACGAGGACAAATAAAGCTTACAGAGCCTCTCCCCCCGCTCCCCCGGATAAGTGGGCCCCTGGAAATCAAGCCCAAGATCTGAAGCGAGAACTGAAATTACAAGTCCTCTGTTTTAGGGCTGTAATCAACCAAACAGATGAGTTTCGGTTGCTACCCTGCTGCAAGCAGTTCTCGAACGCGTTTGCTGCAGGGTTTACTACAGGAGGGCGCTCGGGAGTCTTTTCCAAATCCTCTGGTGTCTGTTAGCTAAATATATACACCTAGGAGAAAGGCGGGAGTGGCGGGTGCACGCGAAAGAATCCGATCAATTAACGAAACCTCAGACCCGTGTCTTCCTTCCCCAAACTTGCACTGAAGCGCCCTTGCGGAAATCAATGGGTGTCGATGCATAGACGCCAAGGAAGACGCTTCTGGCTCTCGGGCGCGGGATAAAATACTAGCATGTGGGGGGCAGTTATCCAAAGTTACGGGTGTCTCGATGTTAAACGGCAGCGACCGCAGTAAGTTGTGCTGTTAGCTTTCTGCTACTTTGGGCTGCTCGATTAATCCCTTTCTTTCAATCATGGTTCTTGGTATTTGTATAGCGCTTGACATGGTTTTTTTCTCTAGAGAAATGTGGCGGCTTAAGCAGGCTCTTGCTAACTACGAACATTCAGTGACTTTATTGTGCTTAAAATAGCTCTTCCCTGCCCCCACTCCTTTCTGCTTCTGATGCAAAACCCACTGTTGACATGACTGCAGGCTTCCTAGGCCCTCTTCCCAAGCAGAAGGGTTGCAAAGAAACCCCGAGCATTACGATGTAGGAATGATTTTTTAAAAGATGCTTAATTGCATCTTTATTACTTTTTTATATATAAAAGTGGCAAACATACTTCTTCCTTTTTTCCTCACATCATCCTGACAAGAGTGATTGGCCCGAAATCACCTACCTGGCTTTCATGTCTATGGAAGAATTAGAACTCAAATTGTTGAAAGGATTATGTTTCAGAAAATGTGGACAAAAACCATTTTAATTCTATTATTTGAGAGATAGTACCTACCAACTGCTGTTTTTGTGTCAGTCATTAAAATCAAACAGAATAACAAATTCTTCTACAAATACATTGTATATATGAAAGAAGAAAGTTGATCCTCTTTCAGAATTTCTGGTTGAATTATTTTCACAGAGAACTAATCTCTCAGTCCAGTACAAGTAGTTTGGAAAAGGATGTTCTAACCTACTTCAGCAAAGTTGTCTGCAATGAGGACAAATTAGACCAACGTTATGCTCTTGCCTGAGCTTAGAGGAAGGGCGGAGTACAAAGGTGGCAAATAAATGAATTTGTCTAAAGCGCACACCTCAGTGCTGGAGTAGAAGGATGCGTGTATGAAATAAAGAACACAGGAACTCCCCCTACCCCAATAGTGCATTATGTCATCTAACCAAACATTAGGCTGCTCATTGATTCTGTTCTGGACAGGGTTTTGAAGTTTATCACTTTGTACTCAGGTTTATTAACTGGAATAAAAGGAAAGAATGACCACATAAAGACCATAAACTTATTTTTCTTTGATGGAGTTCCTACTTTACTTTGCAACAGTGGCAAGATTTATAGGACATTAACACACACTCATTTCAGCTGTTTGGGGGGGGGACCGCTCTGGGCTTTGTAATTTGAGCCTATGGATTGAGCTCATACTGCTGCTAAGGCATGCGTAACCTTGGTTTATTGAATAAATTACAACTGGCTGGGTTGGTTGCAATGCTGAGTCATAAACCATGGTTTCCAAATCCAGTGACTGAGTTGCTATAACACACCAAGCTATTTATAGCTTAACATACTGTGTGAACATGGTTATAATATCACTGAGTTTAATGAAGCTCACTTCCAGATGACTTGTGGATTGTTCCTCCTTATGCAGGCTGCTTTTAGTATCTGACTGAGTGTTGTATCTTAAAATTATGGGATGCCAGTGAATTCTGTTTATTTGTGAATGCATGGCATGATTTAGTCCAATATGTTAATGAAGATTCTCAGTCATCCAGGTAGATTTGTCTGGAAGTTGAGTCATGGCAACTGGACTTCTTGTTGGTTCAAACCATTTAGCTGGTTATCTAAATAGCTTCTTCAGTCTGAGCAAATACCCCAATTTAGTCCAATGTGTAGATCCTGTTTGTGTGCGCCCTGTAGGTTATGCACTCAAAAAATGACCCTAATTGCCCTTTGTTAAGAGTTGATTTCAAGAACATTTTAATAAAAATTATGTGAGAATTGTGTTAAATAGTTTGCCCAAGGCCACCTACACTGTTCCTAAGGAATATGGGATTTTGCCTAGTTGGTCATTAGTTTCTTCATTTTGGATGCTAGGGATTTTCTGGATTAGATTTATACACTGCAATCCTGCAGGAACTGATAATCTAATTTGATTGCTAATTTGATTTATACCACAGCTATGCATCTCCAGTCTAAGCCACTTCATGCTCCGTCTTTCCTTTCTAGACAGGCTACACAAAAGCAATTCACACATTCACCTTCAGTGCTTGATGTGCATAGGAAAAGGAAAAAAGAACGGGCATTTTTCTTCTCACCCGCTTCAGCAATCTAGCTACTTAAATAGATCGAGCATATTCCTTCAGGAGAGCTGATTAACATCCTTTCGCTGTATCGATGGATGGCTGTGGAGACTGAATGCAAGGATCCTCTCTATCTTGGAATATGGAGCAGAGGCCTCATTTCCAGATGGGGGTGGTGGTGGGATTTTCCTATATCCTCAAGCAGTGCTGACTTAATTGAATTCTCCTGTCCTTCCACCAGGCAAGGCCAATACGTGAGAATTTCTTCCTTGAATCTACCTCTCATTCCCTTAGTCCTGAATGTTTAGCAAGCTATGGAAGGGCTCTTTCTAGGCAGAAGTTAATGAATGTTTCACAAGAGTTTCTCTGGCAAGTACAGTGCCTGTCTTAAAGGATGAACTGACTTAATAGCAGAAAGCAAAGAAGCCACCAGCTTGTAGGGCATTCCCTCCCCACTCTGAAAATTACATTCGCTTGAAGAAGTCCCCTCCCCCGCACGCACGTATAGCTTGGTACCCAAAGCATTTTTTACTTTCCTTCCTTTAAAAAAATTATGAAATTATAATCACTTATATGGAAGATTTTTGCCATATGCCTTAAATGTATGAAGTATTGAATCCCAGAGTACAAGGATAATATCTTGTTTCTTGGTATTTATGCTTACAATATACCGAAATAAATACATAGCAATATTTTGTCCATTATATCCAATGTGAGTCAATGTGCTAGGAAAAAGTTGCATAGAAGATGATCCTTCAACAGCATGAAATATAATTTTGTGATATGCAAGACAGTTTTGAGCATAATCCACAAGCTCCTGATACTATTTTGTAGAAGATGGACAATGATCATTTTACATTGACATGGGGTTTGGTAAGCTTTTAGATGGTAATTGCCATATTGATTTGCATGCCAAAAAAGGGAAATCTGCTAAAATTAAATACTGCAAGCTAAATTAAACTAGATTTAATGTTGAGGTACAAATGAATAAAAGACATGTTAACTCAATCTGCTGGTCTTCAGGTTTCAGAACTATAAAACTTGGAGGAAGAGGTGGGTGGCTCTCCCCATTGCTTTAAACATTATCTTGCACAGCTCTAGAAAGGCTAGAAATCTATGGTGATTCCATAATCACTGTCCAGTGTGTGTGACTGTGTATTAATTGAAAGGAAATGCTAAAATGTCCTGGCTTCCAGAAGACAGAAGCTGGATTTAAATTTAATAAGGGAATTTTAAAAAAAAGAAATAGATTCTGGCTGTAATGGCAGCCCTGGAAACTGGTACAGAGAGTTGAGTGAAGTTAGAAGACCACTTGGGGCAGTGTTATGGTTTTGCACCATACCACACATTTCCTCAGAAGAAAGCCTTCTGTACATTTTGAATTTATCCAATTTAATAGTGGCCAGAAAATTCAGAGAAAGAAACCCATTTTCTCCTAACCGGTTTCTTGCACCTGTTTAAAAGTAATCTGCAAGAGAGTCCACTCTTTGTATTAGAAACCTTTGCTTACAAATGCTTTTACTGAAGCACATTATGAAAATTAGCTCCTATGCCACACTGACATTTCCGCCCAAAGTACTGTGCATAGGATTGTGCCCTCTGTGTCTAGTTGCCCAGCTAAGGCTATCATCCTATACAGAACTGTTTGAACAAACATGAGTGAATGCAAAATGACTGGCTTTTAAGTAAATCTTTCTAGGATGGTACTGAATCTCTTCTCCATCAAAGATTGATGCACCTTACATAGATCATGAAACACATTTCTTGGAAATAAAGTTAGAAGCATCTGTTCAAGTCTAATATTTAGTACCAGTACCTCAATTTTTGTAGTTGTAACCTTGTCATTTGAAAATATTTGTGTGTGTGTGTGTACATTCATTCATTCACTGGTGCAGCTACACCTGTAGTTATACTGTGAGTTTAACTGCACCAATAAGAACCCATCAGACTGCAGCATCTCAGCAAGGCAGTAGCTATCTACATTTATTTCAAAAGAAACAGATGTTTAACTAGGGCATAGCTCCAGTGATTAGGAATAAAATCAATTTCTCACAGGGAAATACAATTGCAATTGAACAGTTTTAGATTTAGTTTTTAGAAGTTCTTGAAAGTTAAAAAAAAGTGTTGTTTTTCATTAGACAACTCTGCAACCCCTCGGCCCACTGGTTGGAACTGGACCACACAACTGGTAGGTTAGCATGAGTGCACGTGTGCAGCTCCACTTGCACGAGTGGCAGGCACTCACACTCATGCACACAGCTCCATTTGTGTGAGCGGTGTGACTCTTGGCTCTGTGCCACTCCTCTCTCCCTTCTCTCCAGGCCGCCAAGTTGGAAATGTCGGGGATGGCTGCATTAGACTACACTGTGTCGTTAAATATATTGCATACAGGTAGTTCTTGACTTATGCCCGTTCATCAATAACCATTGGTAATTATAAGGGTGCTAAGGAAAACAATATATGACCCCTGTCCAAAGTTATTCCTGCTGTAGCACCCCCGTAATCACAAAAAATATGAACATTTGGCAATCAGCCCACCCTTAGGACTGACCGCAGGGTCACAGCAGTTCCTCCTCCCCCCACCCCCCAGATCCTGCTCCACCTTGGGCCTGCTTTCCAGCCTGCTGGGTTCCATACCCTCCTCCCTATCACCCATCATGGCTTGGTCACTTATCTTTTTCTTAGATTTTTCTGTCTCCTGGCCTTCCTGATTGTACCTGGGAAGGAGAGCTGGCTGATCCGTTCCTCAGCCTCCCTATACAGTATGGAGGTTATGTGGCGCCATCCTGGAAATTGGCCAGGATGTCTTTCAAAATGGCCACAATTTTGCTCTCAAACTGGGGTCCATTTCTGGGGCAGAGCCATTTGACCCTTGTGTAGAAGGCCATGTAGCAGGTTGGTTGCTTTCCAAAGAAGTTCTATGAAAAAGACAAGTGACCGAGCTATGACAGGAGGTGGAGACGAGGGTGTAAGACCCAGTAGGGTGGTAAGGAGATTGAAGGCCTGCAAAGACTCAGTGGGGTGGGGACTGGGGGCCCAGGCCAGTCTGCAGCACTTCCCCAGCTCACATTGGCCTGCCTGAGGGCTCGCAAGGCCTTCCTCACCGAGAGACCCTCTTAACAACCACAATGGGTAAAGCCTAGATTGTGATCATTAAACAATCACATGGGTGCCTCCCTTAAGAATCACCATTATTTAGAACCATAATAGACACATTCATTTACATCAGTAAGAGGAGCACCTCCTGTAATGAGAGTCTACAGAGAAACATGCTTTTTTGGAAATAGGCTGTACCTGCAACCTAAGGTTTGCTTCTTTAGAAGTAAGTTCAATTAAAATTCTAGGAGACTGTTAAGAAGAACAGATTCATTCTAAGAAATGTGTCTTTTTAAAAACATGACTGCTTGCAGTAATCTGAATAGGTAACACTGAAGTTATTGAAAGTATATGGCCTAGATTGTTAAGTGAATCTGGCTTCCCCATTGACTTTCCTTGTCAGAAGGTTGCAAAAGGGGATCTCATGGTCTCATACCATTGTAGCAGTCATAAATATGAGTCAGTTGCCTAGCATCTGAATTTTGACTATGTGACCATGGGGATGCTGCAATGGTTGTGTGAAAAATGGTCATAAGTCACTAAATGAACTGTTGTTAGGTGAAGACTATCTGTAGTGTTTTTTTCCTTCACACTGCATGAACAAAAAATATGGAGAGAATTAGAATTTGAACATTCTACATCAGTACAAAGGCGAGATATTAGCTTAATCCCTGATGTGCAGACTCAGGACTCAAATTTTGTAGAATGCTCTTTTTTTCTGGAAATCAACATTGTTGCCCTGAAAAAAATCTAGAAAGAGATTTTTAGGGCTTCTGGTTTCTGAAGCATCTGGTGTTTAGTAGAATCTTTTAAAAAGCAATTTAAACAAGTTGCTTCTACACATTAACTACATGTCTTATGAAATATGGCAAAAAAGCTTTACACATTTCAGAGTAATGGTTTTCACACAATTAAAATCCTATGCAATTGAGACTTCTGAAAAATAAAACTGTATTAATGAAGGATTCTTGTGAGAATGATGCTGTACTTATGAATGGTAGGAAAGTGGATCAACTGGTTACACCAGGAGGGAAGTTCCATAGAATGGTATTGTTCCACATGTATGCACTGTGTTAGCCAGTTTAGATAGTACCGATATACTGACAGGATGTGATCATACTTATATATTATTTTCCAAATAAAGTGAAATCACAAATTGTATACATGAAATCAAACTGATTTTCCACACTTGCTGACTTGGTTTCATCATTGAATTGTCTGCTATGATCATAATATCTCTTTCCTGTTGATGGTCAGATTGACTTCATTATATGCAATTATAATTTTTATTCTAAGTGTTTTGCATTTATTTGTAAAGTTTATTGATTTATATTGAATTTCATTTGCCATTTTGTTGCCTATTCATGCACATTGGACAAGTTCCTCAGGTTGTCTTTACTGATCATTAGAATTTAACTATAGCATGATAGATAAGGTAGATGGTTACAGTATTATTTATCCTGGGCTTCATATAAATTATGAATATTTTGAAGAGCCCCATCTCATACTACTTTCATCTGAGAGTAATGTTTACCTCCTGGTTAAGATTTCACCAACTATTAATCCTACAAAATACTTATCTTTTCATCTGATGATTGTTAAGTTTATTTAAAGAGTCATTGGTGTGCAAGTCTGTCAAATAGCATATAATCTTTATACCTGATTATTTCTAGCCACTTAATAAATGTACAAAGAAATGCTTGACAAGATAGAACTTTTCATTGCAAAAATCATGCCAAAGTGTCACCAGCAGCACATTTTCTTCAGCAAGCATTGTCTGAATGTCCTAAGTTGGTATAAGCTTCTTACCAAAAAAATGGAAGAGATTTCTAATTTAATAATTTTTTTAGTTTAGTCTACTTTGTTGTCACTGCACCTCATACAATGAAATTAAATGCCATATTCAGTGTACATTAGAACTATAAAAATAAAACACAAACACACATCCTTCACATTCTATGCAATTGAATTGAAAACCCCTGATATTGTATTAATATTGCACCATACAGTAGAATTCAATATAGTTACTGCCCTGGGATAGAAGCTGTTTTTCAGCCTATTTGTCCTTGTTTTTATTATCCTGTACCATCTGCC
>JANHGC010001191.1:68852-79586 GCA_027560395.1 Boaedon fuliginosus
CCTTCCGCCAGAGCCAGGTCTTAGTGGCTTTACGGAAGGCCAGTAAGGTGAGGGTGGTCCTGATCTCAACTGGAAGTTGGTTCCTGAGGATCAGTGCCAGCACAGAGAAGGCCTTAGACCGGGAACCTGCCAGCCAACATTGTTTGGCTGATGGGACCCGCAACAGGCCAACTCTATGCAACCTCACTTGGTGCTGGGAGGCATACAGTAGCAGAAGGCAATCTCTTTAACAGTTGAGTTGGACTTGGACTTTTGGTCTTTCAAAAATTGGTCCAGGTTAGTCCAGTTATAGTGCTTTAACGCTATTTATAGATTTGAATGGCATTAAAAAAAAAGTCTAGAAATAAGGTGGGTTTTCAGTCAGAGCTACAAAGTTACTCATACTCCAACAGTGAGGTGAAATCTAAACATCATTTTAGCATCATTGCCCTCCAAAATTCTGCAACAATGTGATATTAAAAAGTACTTATCAGCTTAAAATTTCACATGGCGCAGCACTTACCTCAAATTGTTTATTTACCTGGATACCATTTTGTGCTACCCAGAGCCTAGAGGGTGATAGATGGATAACCTCTTTAAATATAGATCAATATGCATATATTGACAATTAGCAAATGGATGGGCCATGAGGAAGAATAACTGCTGAAGAGGCAATGTGAACATCAGAAGGAGATTTGTTATGTATATCCACAAGTCTTCTGAAATCTGCTTCGCTTTATATTTTAAATAATACTTTCTACATTTTAAATCATGTATAACACAGTGCCCTGTATTGCAATAGCTATATTGCATTGACAATCGTGGATTTAATATCTGAAGGATATTTAAACCATGAAAGTTAAAAAAATATACAACATACTACATAAAATATATAAGGCCTTACTGCATGAAGATACCTTCAGAAGATTCCTCTGTCACTTAGAAACATTAATAAAAAGTCATTTCATATTTATTTTAATTTTGAGATCACAGAATTTGAAACTATTATTCAGAGGAGAACTGTGTTTTTGAAGTTAAACTAAAGATTTGAAAGGGATATGGAAGACAGAAGCTGGGGAAAAATATTCATTTCTTTCATTTTTTGAATGGTGTAATACTACTAAAGATGAAATATAATTACTATGCTCATAGACTGAATGAATACAAAAGCCCTTCTTTTCATTAAAGTTATCTCTTCTTTGTTGGATGTCAATTCTAAATGGAAGAAAACATTTTTTCTCTCTCTTTGACTGTATACATGCCCCTTGAATTATATTCTTCACAACTATCTTATAAGCTTATTTAAGCCATCATATAGTGTATTAACAGCACTGTAATTGTGATAGCTACATGTTCTGATTTGTAATTATATTCCTGTCATTGGCATTTGCCAAATTGACTAACGAAGGAACCCTGTCATGTGGCCTACTTCCAACTACCATCCTACAAAGAAGTGGAACAATAACAAAAACACCAAATGTGTATGCCTGTTCATGTAGATGAAGCCTTTGAGGATACTCCATATAGAGCTACCCTAGAGCCTTTAGCCATTTCCCCACTAATGACTCAGAATCACCCAGCCAATACAATGTACTCTATCTAGAGTCTACAAGGTGATACAGTAGATCAGGGGTGTCAAACTCACATTGTCACTGCAACATCAGGTGACATTATGAGGATTTTCCCCCACTTCACTAAACTGGCCATCAGCGTGGCCAACACATGACACATCTGGCCTATGGGCTGGGAGTTTGACAGCCCTATGGTTGATGGATGAGGCAATAAAAAACTTTCTTCATTATTATTATTTCAATATATTCAACAATGTATGGAAGACAGTATTAAGTCAATAGCAGAGATCTTACCTGTGTCCTCCTGCTTTTGTCTGTGTGAAAGCAAGGCCAACATCTAGAGCTGCTTTTTGAGTAAAAGCACATTAAGCAGTGGTCACTTGTTTTTGACAACCATTACATCTACATTTACATTTACATCTGCATCTATATCTATAGGGACACAGTGGCTCAG
The DNA here is from genome assembly GCA_027560395.1 of Boaedon fuliginosus. Lineage (NCBI taxonomy): Eukaryota > Metazoa > Chordata > Lepidosauria > Squamata > Lamprophiidae > Boaedon > Boaedon fuliginosus. The sequence goes on from JANHGC010001191.1 coordinate 70,857, forward strand.
TGACTAAGATACTGAGCTTGGTGATCAGAAAGGTGCATAACGGAGTGAGCTTCTGTCAACCTAGCAGTTTGAAAGCATGTAAAAATGCTAGTAGAAAAACAAGGACCCCCCCACCTTTGATGTTCCATGTGCCTTTGGTGTTTAGTCATGCTGGCCACATGACCACGGAGACGTCTTCGGACAGTGCTGGCTCTTTGGCCTTGAAACGGCGATGAGCACCATCCCCTAGAGTCGGGAATGACTAGCATGAATTTGCGAGGGGGGGTACTTTTACTTTTACCTTTGTTATGGTAAGTCATGGGTTCAATAAACTTTGATGCAGAGACTTAACAACAACAAGTGATTTGGACTTCTGGTTTGACTTCTGGAGATGGGGCAGCAGACTCTGAGAGGTCCACAATTCCGCTCTCAATCTACTGTAGAAAAGGTGAAGTGAGGGGGTATTACCTGGGGGATTGTTACCTGGGGGATTGAGAGGAATTGCAAGCCTCTCCCTGCCCAGGAGTCAACTCTGCAGCCAATGGCCAGCAAGATGGCGCCAAAATGGTCAGAATCATTCTGGGAACAAGATTGAGCTGGAGGAGAGAGAGGATATCTGAGCAAACTGTGCAGATTGGGTGAGACGAGGTGCTTTAATTAATTTAAACCCCAAAACATGAAGCGGAAAAGAGGACTGTGAGATTTGGCTAGCGGCGAACTGAAAGCGTACAGGTTTGACTGATTTTAACTTTGGGAGTTTGTCTTTCTCAAACTGTTCTGCTTCTAAAGGCTTTGAAAAGGTTGCATGGACTGACTGCAAGATGCTGGGAATATATTGGTGAAGACGTTTAACACTGAAGATTTTACTTACTTGCGATATGTCAAATGCAACTGGAGGAGAAGAAGCCCTGAAAGATCATTATGTGACAATTTTAAATGAATTAGAAGAAATAAAAGAAATGGGATGTGAACTTTTCCAAATGACAAGAACGATGACACAATCTAAAAGGCAGGGTGAGTTGGAACCGAAGCAGAAGAACGTGGGCAGAGACCAAGCAATAGTGCAGGAGGAGAAGAAGAAGAAATGGCATCAGAACCCACTAAACAGAAATCTGATATTCGAACATACTTTCTAAGGCAGATAAGCAAAGACGGGAAGGAACAAAAGCAAGCACCAGGCGAACGGTACAATGAAACCTGAAAACTGACCCAACCACCTGAGAAAGGAAAACAGAAACACCTAAAAGACTTGCTGGAAGAGAGGAAAGTGGATAAAATCAAGGGAAAAGAGATTTGCAGAAGCAGATGGGAAGGCCAAGAGAGACAGAATTTGCAAAGAAAAAGTTTCGATTTAACTTTATATGGCATTTACATAATATAAGGATATTGTTTTTATGACTGGGGGGAAGGAACAGTTTGGGAAAATGAATTATTTATTTATTTTAATTATTTATTAGATTTATACCCCGCCTCATTTCCCCAATCAGGGGAACTCGAGGTGGCTAAAAACAATTAAAATAAATATATCACAATATAAAAAGTCTAAAAAACACAATCCATCCATACAGACATTCACCTATTTTATTTTAATATTTGTTCTATTTTGAAAAACAATAAAAAAATTATTAAAAAACAAACCCAAGTGATTTATTCAGGTCATAACAAGGTCGAATGGCAACTGCCTCTGGAAGAATAACATACGGATATATATACTCTTTCTGCTGGTCTCTGATTGGCTGCATATTTACAAGCTGTGCTTTGACCAATCAGAGACAACAACCCTAGTGAAGCTCCCTTCCCCTGCACAGGGGAAAGTCTTCATTCAGGGACAACACTTCATAATGGATACATTTGGGTGGCAACTTCAAATCTTTTCTGTTGGTTCTTAATATACTACAACCTTTACCTTACATTTATTAAACTCACACAAATTCAAGCCTTAGGCAAGGCAGCCTTTAAGATAAACAAATTCGATTTCTTCTTGATTTACTTCATAAACTGAATGGTTCCCCTTTTGTTCTCCATTGATTCAGTCATACTGAAGATTTATGCGGTAAGACAAATAAAACTATGGCTTAAACAAAAGAATGATCAAAGAAAAAATGTGATTGTTGTTTAAATCACATTACTATTCTTTTCTTTCCTTCTAAGGCATACGGCTACTGTACTAATTGCCTAAGTTGATTTTATCTGATTCTATCTATGTATTGTTGCTTACCTTCATCGCCCACATAAGTTGGACCTGCTTTTGTGCCTGCAGCTTGTCAGCTTAGAGGCTTATATTTGAGACAACTTTATTATTCTTTGATAAAAAGCTCAAGACAGTTCAGAAATACTCTGACTGATAAGGCATAGATGCAGATACAAAGAGTACTAGAATACATTCAGGCAGTCAAGGGATGTTGGCCTCCCATTGCAAGATGTCCTGTATATGTTCTTATATGTTTTTTTTCCTGCAAGAACTAAAAAAGGCACAGGACTTAGGTTGTCTGGACTTAGTATGTAATCTCAGGCCCAAAATCCAATGTGACCTGCTTAGGAAGGAGCAGAGAAAAAATAGTCTTTGAAGAGGTTAAGATGAAACTGACTAGTAGTTCCTCAATCTTAGCCAGGTTCCTTGAACAGCACTCAGAAACGTGTTGGGCTTCGCACAGTACTGGAAAAGTGAGGAAACACCTACAGAAGAAGATATAATTAAAAAAAATTAGACTCTGCAGAAATGGACAGATTAACACTAAAAATAAAAGAAAAAGAAAACACAGAGTATTTTCGAACATGGGACTTGTTTTACAAATGGTTGGATAGTAGAGATAGAAATTAGGAGCAGGAAAAGTATTATTATATATAAACAAGATAATCCAGACAATACACTGTTCACTAAGCACCTACATGTGTAATGTGAAAATATATAAATAAACTAAATATATAAATAAACTGAAACCTGAGGATAGCAATAACATGATATCCTTTAGAACAAGGAAAGTAGTCGGGAACTACTGGTAAGTGTGGCATGGTCTTCCCTGGTGCTCATATGATGCTGCAGTGCAGTGGAGAAACTGAAACAATATGCATTGTATGAAGATGACTTCATCATCTGTCATGAACTGTATCATTGGCTGGGCATATGCAAAGCACACTGTCTCCATTATGTGCTGCATTCCAGAGGTACTGTTAGATGCTGCAGAAAAGCAAGTCAGTACTACAAAAGACATTAGGGAGTGAGGTCCTTCTCCCCTGCTATTTTTCCAAACATTTCCATGCTTCTAAAGGAGCTCAGCTCATTTCCAGCCCTAAATTCCTTATGAAACTCAATGATGCATTGCTGGGAATAGCTTTTGGGAAATTTAATCTCAAGAGCTATTCTCCCCAGATGGATTGTTTGCAGATATAGTCCTGGAACCTGTCCACAGTGCTATTATTACTATAAAAAGGGAGGGAGGGAAGGAAAGAAGGAAATTATTTTAACATTTGTTTTTCTGCAGGACTGAACCCTGATCTATTATGGAGAGGAAATACACCACAAGCTCATAGAAAAGTGGGAGTGCATTTCAGCCAGGAAATAAAATTAACTGCATATCTTTTAAAGAAATTTTCTGACCCCTTCCATGCTTCTCCTGTCCCCTCTATTATTGGTCATAACCTCAAAAGATGAGATTCAAAGAATAAAGTTAAAATGCAGAGCTTCCCAGAGATTCACATTTAAATAGAATGATATATGATTGATCTAATTCAAGTGGTATTATGCAAAGGAACACATATGATCAAATGTTTTTATGAATACAATAGTCAGACCCAAATAAAGTTCAAAGGCTTTGGGAACATTATTTTCCACCTGATCATAAAACTGAATAGTTTATCCAGACTCTGAGAAATGTCCTTTCTTCCTCAAATAAACATCTGCATATTTTTTACATTTAAAGAAGTCTGGGACAGCTTACATTTGTGCTGTCTCACTCACACACAGAGACACACCACAGGTGTAAGGAGTCTTTATTAAGGCTTCCAAGTCTGATTTGTTGTTTTGGTTTTTTTCCCCCCAATTTTTTTTATTTTTTTCCTTCTACAAATACATCTTTTTGTCTGAGGAGAATTGTTTGGGGTTACAATTATATCAACATATTTTATAATGATCATTTCTCTCTCTTCATATTTCATTACTTCTCTCAAATTAAACTCATATCCAGAATTTATGCTTATATATTGCTACTCAATTTACAAATCTTTACAATTAAAAAAATCATCATTTCCTTCAATGATATAATTTGATATAAAAATTGGATTAAATCACATAAAAAGAACACGTGAACAAAATATAAACAAAACTGGTTATGAAATCCCTTCAAAATCTTTTCAATTCAACCTCCAATGTATCTCAACAATCAATGTATTATTAATTACTTGTTCCTTAATTCCATTAATTATTTCACTTGCGATAAATTTTAATATTATATCAAACTCTTATTTATATCCTAACCAATTTACTTCATAAACTCAAATTTATAAAGGCATTACCTAAGCTAACAATCTCCCTTTTAAAAAAACATTAATATTATTATTTTTATACCAACATTGTTCTATTTCCCCCAATAAACGCTAAGCACATTAATAATATTTTATAACTCATTTCCAGTGTTGTATCATTTCCATTGTCTCATTCTTTATTTTTCAGTAAATTTTACCTCCCCAATTCAATTTACATATCTATTACAATTATAACCTTCATCATATTCTGAATTAATGTTAAAATCTCAAAAAGAAAAAATAAATGAATATTATCAAATAAAAAAGAAATCCTTTAACTCAAACTTTTTCCACACCAATTTAAACATTACTTTAAATTCATTACTTTAAATTCCATATTATGAACTTATAATAAATAACACAATTCATTTTCAATTATTCGATCCTTAAATATAATCACTCAAAGAATTTCTCCTAATTTCTATAACATATCCCAGTCTTCAAAACAATATAATTAAAAATCCCCACCTATATGTATAATGATTCTTGTTCATTGGATCTACACCATTGCCTTAACAGTATTCATGTGAGTATTGGTTATTTTACATTCTCTTTCTGAATCCCACTGAAAATGCTAATTTATCTAGTTAATTATACATTCAAAATATCTGATGCTTAACTGTCATCCCATCATCGTCTTTTGGTAGATGTCATCCCTTCTTCTTCCCAGAATTCTTTGTTCTATAGCTTCCCTCAAACTCTTTCCTGTTGCTTAATGTCCATATTTTTTTCCATCGCGGATTCCCCTTACCAAGTAAATCCACTGGCCGCATTCCCAAGTATTTTGATATTTTTTTTGTTCTCGCATTGATGTTTATTTAAGTGTTTCTTTTGTCATGGCTTTTGTTTCTTGGCTCATTGATGAGGTAGCTGTTTGTTTAAATATTTCTTTTGTCTTGGTGTTTGTTCCTTATCTCATTGATAAGGCTCTGCCAGTTCTGCTGTTAGACCTTGTTTCGGCTGCCTTATTCTTTTGTGATCCTCCTCTGGACCTTGCCCCATCAAATTCATGCTTAACTCCTCCGTTTCCACTGCGTTTTGGTTTGCATTCAAAATATCAAGCATTTTCTGCGCTATCTCTTTAATTGAATCACATTCCTGCAATTCCCTGTGGAGATGACTTGGAATTGGAGTAATCTGTTCTTCTGCCTCAATATTCTTTTCTCTCATTTTCATTATTTAAAGTTTATAGCTTTTGATCAATGTCTGCGGTAATATTCCCGTTTAAATTCCTTGCAGAGATTTCAAACTTTGTGCACTCTTCCCACCTCCAGCAACCACCAACACAAATAGCAATAAAACAAAGTTTATAGGATGTTTCCTTCTTAATCAAATATCCCACTGTTAATGTAGCCATTTGAGGATTCCTTTCAAGCTGATTAGGCTGGGTTAGGGTTAGGGTTTTATTGTATAAGCAATTGTGTTTTTATTGTATGTTTTTGCCGCCTCGAGTTCCCCCGAAAGGGGTGAAGAGAGGCGGGATATAAATCTAATAAATAATAAATAATAATAATAAAAGAAATTATTGACTGCGAGTTAGCCTACAATTTAAAATATCATCCTAGACAAAGCAATCACAAATCACTTCTACAATGCAGTGAGAAAATGGCATGTATGCCTACCGCAGGAGTTGAGTTAGATTTGAAAGCATTGCTACTATTCATGATCATGTTGTATGCAAGGCATAAAAATGAGCAAGCTGGATCAAGACTGGGGCATAAATGAAAAAAGTGTTTAAAATATTTTCACCTTCTGCAATCCTTAATTAACTTGTTCTCTCTTTCTGTAATTTGTAGCAGAACTTTGACTCCACAATTTCCCATACCTTTCTCCATTTGTCCTTGTAACTCAGATGCCATGCCAGGAGAATGTACCATGTTAGCTTTATTCATGCAACTCACTTCACCGTGGCCCTGGAGGCAGATCATTAAAGTTGACTTAAGAGCTCCTTTTCAACCTGATCTCTCTTTTAAAAATTGCTTTCAGTAAGAGGCACAAGCTTGCTTCTCTAACTGGCTCTGGCTGGCTTCCTTGCTTGACTTTTGAAGGTATTATGTGACTACAGGTTGGATATGAAGAATCAGCTTCACAGAGGCTGCTGATATGTGATACTGATGATTATTATTAAGAGGGGGATCTGTTCCTCTTGTGCACATTCTAAATATACCATCAGGACTCCACAAGTGATTGACCAATGACCTAGAATACAGAAGCTCAAAAACATGATATTCAAAGCAGAACAGGAAATGTGTGTCTGTCAAAGAACTGGATAGTCATTATTCTTGTGTCGGCTTAAGTTAGGACATGTCAAGAATGAAATGTCTGCTAGGAAAAGGAAAATTACAAATGATTTTTAAGAATGAATTTTGAATTTTGAATGTAATTTTGAATGTAATTCTCCATACATATGAGCTTGGGGATTTTATACTTTTAAATTAATTTCTGTAAAGAGGACTCCAAATATGTTCTGTATGCTAGGAAATAGATACATACCTAATACGCAACTATGGTTCTAATCTTTAAAGATTGCATCTGTTTCATTAGGCTTTTAGTTGTTAGCTTGTTTGGGTGGTTTTTATTTTTGCATTATTTGTTCCTTTGTTTTTAAAGTTTGTTAGCTGTCTTGATTGCTCACAGAATAGAAAGGTGGGTATCTATAAGTGAAGAGATATCCAGAGTCTCATAAAGATTTTAATGAGTGGAAATTCCATGGTGAAGTACTTATTCGATCACTGACCTCACTGGGAGAGTGATCTGATAAGGATCAGTCAATTCACCTACAAACTACTTTGAATGGGAACTCCACCCATGTTTTTCTGCTCCAAGTTCAAAACAATATGCCAAAAAAGCATTGTGATCTGATTTGCCTACTATACTCTACTTTGTTCTAGGCATTCCTGTGTACTTTGATTCTACAGCACAAAATGCCAACTCGGCTATTTTCACAGCTTTTCCTGAAGAAAGTCCACTGTTGTTTTTATATAATAGGTTCATATGTTTTGTATTAAAGTTAGTATTTTTGCTTTCAAATTTTCCTCTGGACTTTTTTTAAATAAATCCACCAGTGTGATATTTCATTATTTTTCCATGCCCTTGAAGTAGAAGGATTTCTCTCCCACTTCCCAAACATCCACGATAGGGATGGGTATGCAATCCTTCTATTGTGATTGAATGAATAATTGCTACTTTTAAAGAGAAATATCCTAGTAGACAGCTAACGGAAGGGAAAATAGTAATTTTAAAAAATGAGATCTAGATTTTAAACTGGAGATTTTCTGCATGTCAAGTAAGTATTGCACTGGGAAATACCTAGTAAAAAAAAAGCAACAAGCTTTTTCAGAAAAAAAAATTGGAAAATGCAGGAAAAGGTTTTTGGTCATATTTGTACATTTTGATGCTCTAACTTTGCCAATCTTAGTAATTTAAACCATCCTCAGTGAAAGGTGGGTGAGTACACATGCACACACAAAAATCAGAAGTTCTAAAGCTGTATCTACTTTTCAGAAGCAAAAAGATTCAAATTACAAACAAATTATCAGTTGCAAAGCAAGTGTCAAGCAACTCCAGATGCTGTTGTGGCTCCGCGCATGCTGCTCAACTGGCAGGTGATTCTGACTCTGAGGGAGATGTGGAGTCGGCTGACACTATGCTAGACACTGGCCTCTCCACAAGTTATCAGGAGCCAGTGGTTTCTAATAGCAGTGGGAAGGAGGCCTTGAATGATACAAGTACCTGGAGGCTGTTCAGAAGACAGCAGCAATGTAGGAAGACGTTGAGCTACAGCTGACCGGTAATTGACCACACCCTATAGGAGTTAAAAGCGGTGTGGTTGGGAACAGCTGCCTCCAGAGAACAACTGAGGAGTTTGGAGTGAGTCTAGTATCGTGTTGGGTTCCTATCATGGTTTATTCTGGTTCGTAGTCTTACTGTTCAAGTGTTCCGCTCCGCAACCTAGTTCTCTGTAAAAAGACTGCATTGTGAGTTATTTAATTACCAGGAGTGTTTATTTTTCTAGTCACTTGGCATTTTGCCCGGAGTACTGTGAAGTTAAAATATGAGGAATATGGGGGAAATATGGGGAAGATAAGGTATGAGCCTCGGTGGCACAGTGGTTAAATGCAACACTGCAGTCTCCACTGACTTGTTCAGCAATTTGTCAGATCGAATCTCACCAGGCTCAAGGTTGACTCAGCCTTCCATCCTTTCTAAGGTCGGTGAAATGAGGACCCA
>JANHGC010001191.1:130787-144333 GCA_027560395.1 Boaedon fuliginosus
CTGACAACCTGCTGAACAAGTCAGCAGAGACTGCAGTGCTGCATTTAACCACTGCGCCACCGAGGCTCTATATGTGCAAGAGTTTCCCCAGAATTTAGCTTTACCTCACTGCTGAATTAGATGCCTTTTACCCACCTCTAAGTAGGCAGAAAAGAATAACTAGCAGTTTTTTTTTTCTATTCTCGTTGCTAATCCTTCCCCTCGATCTGTGGCCTCTCCTTTGAGTCATTGCCAATCACCCGACTTCCTTCTAATATAAAATATAATAAATCTTAAGAGATTTCAAACATATTGAGACTGCCTTTGGTGGAGTTAAGAGTTAAGGAGAAAACACTATTTTAATTCTGGTATACCTAAGGTTGACTTAAGCCTTTCTCGCTCAAGAGCTGTGGATTAGATTAGAGTGATGTCAGGAAACACAGCAGAAAAAAAATGTTGCCAAACTACACTTGTGTTATAGTTAGGCCCATATAGGGGTACAGCTAGGAAATTGATCATTGTTTTTTTAGTGGGCTGAAATACAGTCTATTTCTATAGATCTACAGGTTTTTGTTTCCTTGGTTAACCATAAAAAAAATCAGAGATTTGCTTGGGAACAATGCATTTAGCTAACAAAGCAGTGTATACTAACAGTGAAAAAGAAGCCAAAACATTAGGGAAGTTTGCAATAAAGAACTGAAGAGGTGTAGCTTTTGCACATATTGCCTGCTTAAAGGATTTCCAATTTCACAAAAATGCTAGGCAAAATGTCTTAAGTTAATAACAAACCATTTTCTTCTAACTCATAAAGCTGTAATAAGATAGTTCAAATATAATCACAACTTTTTATAGCTATATTTATAGGTGTCGGTTAATCTGTTGAATTCATGCTAATCAACATAATCTGAATCTATTTAAATGGTAGAGGCTTTTTGGGAAAATGTTGAAACATTAATAGATACTCAAACCTAAGAGATGTCGTTCTCCCTATTTGTTCCCCACCATCCCAATCCCTTAGGCTATTGCATTTGAAGAAGACAAAGGTTCTGTTTTCAACTGGCCCCCAAAATTCCAGTGATAAGCTTTTATTTTAGAAGTTGCCCTCTTTGATTAAATTGATCTCTCTATTATATAAGAGCACAGAGCTGTTGGTGAAATGGTTCACTGCTGCATATCATCTCCTCAGGTACTTAACATCTTACAGGTTCAACTGACTGATCATTTCAAAGGCCTCGACTATAATATATACAGTAGAGGTAAATGAGAAGCTTACATTGCCAATTGCTAATGTTTTTCAAAAATGCAATTGTGCCTCATTTTACAAAAGATTAGGGTAAAGCATTGCAAGTTTCATCAAGCAGAAAGTTCTTAAGTGTTCAAGTCTTGGCAAAGTGCTAGAAAATTGGTATTTAGCTGGATGTGTTGCAGAGATGCAAAAGTGGTGCATGCTAATTCACATACATGACATGGAAATAGTTTTGTAAAAAAATATTATTTGACACTTCCCACTTTTTTAATCATAGAACTGCTTGTTCTTTTGGGCCATTTGGAGTCTACTGAAGCATTCAGGAGTAAATTAACTGAGTACTGAAAACTGTCCTAAAAACTGTCCTGAAATCACCCTCCTAGCTTGTCAGTAGCATGCAGCTTCATTCATTTTACCACTGAGTTGATGAAGCACTAATGCTCAGTCATCATGTGACATCTTACACTGTACCATCTCATCATGCTGTGACTCACACCTCAGTGCATCCATAATTTCCATGAAAAAGTACTGGTTTGAAAATAAGTGATATGAAAGCTTTGTCTGTGATATTCCCACAAACAATCTGTCAAATTGATGTTGCAGCCATCAAGTGGCAAACCTGCATGCAAAGAAAACTTGGATTTTAAGTTAATGCTTTAGTATTCCATCAAGGAGTCACCTGCTCTCCTCTATATGACAACAAAGGACTTCCCAGGGTTCTTCTTAAAACTAACATCCAGTACATTCCATTCTGAATATGGATAGAGGTCTTTTTTGTGGAATGCATCTTATATTTGTAAATGTTATCTTTATAATTTTTCAGAAAGTTAATGAACTAGATCAGCATTCTCCCTACTTTAGATAGCATGCCAGATATCTAGTTAGATGTAATATCAGGATGGTTAGTATATAATGAGAACCATTTTATACCTGAAGAGGAGATGAACCACTTTCGTTTAGCTGCTGAGAATTCCGTATTTGCCTAAATAGATTACACACACACACACACACACAATAACCATCACCATCATCATGGTTGATACCTAGGATGCTGGCAGCAACTCATGTCAACCATTGGCGCCAGTCAATTATATTTGTGATACATTTTTAAATGTTCAGTAACTGAGTTTCATGTTTAATGAATAAAAGAGATAATAATAATTAGAAATAATTACAAATAACAAGCCTCAGTGGTGCAGTGGTTAAATGCAGCACTGCAGTCTATCTCTGATGACTTGTTCAGCAGGTTGTCAGATCGAATGTCACCAAGCTCAAGGATGACTCAGCCTTCCATCCTTCTAAATGTCGGTAAAATGAGGAAATTGTTTGGGGGCAATATGCTGACTCTTAACTGCTTGGGGAGTGTTGTAGATAAGCAGTATATAAAATCCGAGTGCTATTGCTATCTATGTTGTAAGCCACCCAGAGTCCAGCGGGAGTTGGGCGGCATAGAAGCGCAACAAACAAACAAATAAATAATCATAATAATAATTTATACTTCCTTAATCATTCTTAGTTTCCTGGTTAAGACTTGAATTATTAAATTTTACTACTATTAGATTGTGAATTTAACTGTAGATTATCCACTCTTAATAATTCATTATACTTGAATGCTCTCTGACTCTCAATGATTCTGGGCAGCTCACAACAATCAAATAAATCACTTATAATAAAATCAATTATACATTAAAAATAAAAACAAAAGATGGCAAGAACAATGAAGCTAGGTTATCTATTTATTCAATTCCCACTGAATTCAACTTATTTTTCTGGCATATATATTTCTCAATTCCATAGATACATAGAAAACAGAGGTTTACTCTTAAATTGCATAACCAGTTTCACATCTTTAGACAAATTTAGACATACTTTAGCTGCATGTATTACCTATTGTACAGTATTTCTACCAGCATACACATGACATAACATTTCTCCATCCATTTTCCATCTGTAGGGAATATTCTATCACAGTGCCCAAAAACTCATCTAGTTGCCCCATGAATTTTTATATATAATTTGTGATTGTTTAATATATTTTCCAATTAACATAAGTACCCTGGTCTTTGAGATATTAATTTTTAGATCCATGTTCCTTATCCTTATGGCATTATATAATCAGTCTAATAGGCACTGGAAATCATTAAGATTCTCAGGGAAATACAGCATTAACTGCATGTTATTTTTATCCCTGAATAGCACTCCTCAAATTACACTACAAGCATTCCTTATGCAGTTAGCCATGAATACATTAAACATCCAAGGCAACATCATGCATTCTTGTCATGCTACTTGCTCAATATTGAAACATTTACAATTGCATTTATTCTGATACAGGTTTTACTTTCATCACACCATTCTTACTACATTCAGCACCAATATTCAGCTCCTGAATTTGCTCAAACCTTTTCATAAGCTAAACCTATTCACTTTATCATACCTTCTCTCTCTAACTCAACAAATGTACAATAATATTTATTTCTCATATTCATATATATCTCAATAACCTGCTGAACAGCAAAAATCCAATATGCACATCTCTTGCACAGCACAAACCTTTATATATTTTCAAATTTTGTTCAGCCCCTTGTAGGTTTTTTCATTCACTTATGCACTTTTCCTTTGCATGTAGTCTTCACACAGACCCATTAAGTTGCACAGCCATCTTGCAATATTTATTCTCATCTACACCCTTTTTAATTCATTACTGTGCTATGCATCTCTCAGTTTTTATTTCAATGTTTCTCTATGCATCCTGCTTTGTATATCTTATTTGCATAATGCCACATACTTTGGTGGCACTTTGTAATACACTGGTTTTCATTCTGCTGTAAGCAACTTCCACCTCCTTATTTAATCTATCTTCTAATAAAGGATTAATAAATCCTTTATAAATAAATTATCTTGTAATAAAGGATTTATTCATAAAGGATTTGTATTTTCTTTTCTGCAATTCTTACACTTTCTTTTATTACTTTCACTTCTTTCTTTCTCTTTGGGCTTTCCTTCAGCTTTTGGGTGGACAGGACAAATGCCAGCATTTATCATGATCACTTCCCTTTTTTATCCATATCATTTTTTCTACCTGTACGTATGAATAGACTTAAATGACATATTTAAAAGAAATATACTTTTGTCTAATCAGATACTCACGAGTCACTGTTCTCATTTATTCTTTCCCACATCATTCATGTCACCTAACAGAATTACTTTTTCCTCTCTAGTTCTTCATTCAGAAAGATACACAGTTTGTATCTCCAATATGTAACATGCAGCTAGCATGTTCCTGTATACATAAGGATCCACAACCTTTAGCTTTATATAACTGATATCTGCTATTCTCAAACCAATCCCTGTTTTGTCTTTATTAACATTGTCAGGGTCTATTTCAACGTAGTCTCAGTTTAAGCAGTTGGATTGAACGTCAAAACTGTATGCCCCCAAAACAGGGACTCTCCTAACCTCATTCCACCTCTTTTCACACTCCTCCACAACAATCTCCTGCCTGCTCCTTCTCTGCCAATGTCTTGCGCTGCATTGTTCCATTCCAGATTTGGCACATGCTCTATTTGTGATGCATGAAAGCAAGCAGGCAATGGAAGAAGAGCTGGGCAGGATGTGCAAACAATGATGACAAGGTAGCGGCTGCAGAGACTGAGAAAGTAGTGTGTTCCATGAGGGAATTCAGAAGGCAAGAGGGAAAAGGTGATGACATATATGCAGTGACCCAGTATGTACAGACTCCAGTACACATGGACACAATGATTACATCATTTCATTGAAGTTGTCAGTTTGGCATCATCATGGTTTGCTGCTCTGCTTAGCTGTTGGGTATTGCTGAGGGACAAGTGTATTGTTTCTTGACAGCCTGCTAAATTATATGCCCCTTGAAGGCCAGCACATAGAGAGTCTCCTCTCCCAATAGCTCAAGATGGGACCTGACTTGAAGGCTCCAGCAACCACACATAGGCTGCATTCCAGATTATTAAATGGCAACAAAGACCTACAAACACTTCTAAATTGCCCAGATTTTTGTAACCCAAATATGGTAGCTTGAGTTTAAAACCACCACAACAACCTAAAACTCATGTGTATAAGTGAGATTGGAGAGAAAAGAAGCAGTTTTTCAGAGAATAATGTGCTGCTTACTGAAATTGACTGAAAAGAGAAGTGCATTGTAGCATTTTACCCAGAGATCCTGGGGCAATTTTGGTGAGAAACAGTACAGGTTAACTTATCCAAAATGCCAAACTGAAATACTTCATTACATTTGGAACATTCAAAAGAAACACATTTATAACAAAAAGTAGAAAGCGCTCTGCCCCTGTGCTGCTGTGATGTGCGCATGAATTGCAAAGAAAAGAATGCTCTGCAGCATTTTGCTAGTTGACAGAAAGCTGTTAGAGAGTGACAGGAAAGGGCAGGAAACATCATCAGAAAGCTATTTAGGTTCAGTGAATTCATCTAACATTATGCTCCATTGATGCAGGTGGTGGTGAGACTGTTTGTAGCCAGAGATGTGTTTAGCTGTAAACACACTTCTCATGATGGTCCTTTGTTTAACCGTGTCTCTTTCTCAATGTGTATTAATGGCCATCTAAGCTTTTAATTGCCACTGTTCACTGCCCAGGCAGCTTCTCTCCCTTCGGTCTTTTAGAACTGAGGAGGGACAGTGAGGAAGGACTGAGAAAAACTGCTCTGGGCCCCCACTATTGTCCCTACCTAGTGTTACGTCTTAGCTGCCCAGACATTTCCTTCATCATATTACATCTGCTCTCTGCCCGGCCCAGGGAGCAAAGGAAAGAGGAAATGAAGAAAGGGTGAGCATTATGTAGGACATTGGAAAGGCTTTTGACAAAGTCTTTCAACAAAGCACTTAAATAAGCTTTGTGGTATGTTATGAGGCCTGAGCCCCTCACTGATTGGAAACTAGCTAAAAGAAAAAAAACAGATGGGAAGAGCAAATATACTCTAAGATATTGCTTCTAGAAGTAGCTCAACTCTTGTAGCTATGGATTTTTTTTATTGTTGTTGTTTTCTTTGCATAGCTGAAACAAAACCAATTGTTTTGCAGAATTACGGAAGGCAGAAAGAAAGGAAAACAGCATTTCAAAAATAAAGGAATTTCTGTCTTTCAGAAGAAGAATATGATTTTTTAAAAGAATAAAAGTAACAAGATCTATATTTTATAGGCAGTATGTTTCTTGTAGATATGACTTTCATTTTTTTTTTAGTTCAGGTTTTCAGGGCCATTCATTCAAATACATCATTTGGAACACAGTGGCTCAGGCTCAGCAACTATAAGATTTGTGGACACAATACAAGACTGCTCACCCATCTCTAAATTGTTTGCTGCCTCTGTTTTAGCTTTTTTTCTAAAGCTTTCCACCTACTAATGCATTCCTATCCATCTACTGCCAGTGTTTATCAGCTCCAGCAACTTTAAGAGACATGTGGACTTGAACCTTGTGGCTGGAGGAATACTGGGAATTGAAGTCCACACATCTTAAAGTTGATGAGGTTGTAAAACACTGGTTTGGAATCATCTTTTTCAGAAATTCATCTGCATTGTTAATCTGCAACTGTGTATGTGTTTCTTTGGGGCTCCCCAAAGTCCTTTACCTCCTCCCAGGACCAGGATTAAGACCCTTAGGGCCCTAAGCATTTAAAAGATTTTGGTTCTCTCTTGTAATTCAAAATATATGTAATTTTTTAATTTAATGTGGGGGGGGACTTTTTGCGGATCCTAGTTCAGCTGCACCAGTTGCAGTATTGAACCTTGATCCTTGGTAAATTCCGCTATGGAAAATTTCTGTGGTGCTCCCCTTCCCTTGATGCCTTAAAGTATGTGCTTGTTGTGCTTAATAGTTAATCCAGCTCTTCCTTCTCCCCATCTGTCTCAGTTGCTGCAAACTCCTGACTCCCTTCTAGACAGTGGAGATTTTACAAGTTGAATTTTTTTCCTGTTAGAAAAAAAGTCCAGGGCGCAGGTGATGATGCTATTTTAATACCAGTACAGTTTACAGACTGGGGAGAAGGTGAAGGCACCAAGGTGGAAAATGAATATTGCCAGGATTTGCTCATACTCTTGTTAAAATGCAATTTGGAGAATACACCCAGTCCTAGCCACATATTTGCCAGAGGTTGGCTGTATCCATTGCATTGTGGATGTGATTCTGCTTCCTTATACTAGTGCTAGATCCATGGCCACTGTTGTAGAAAAGGGATAGGACTTTGATCTCACAAGCCCCATCTCGACATTTTTGAAGCCCCCAAGCTAAAGCTGGGAAAAATCTCTACAGCATTATGTTTTTCCTACCAGTTCTCATTCTGTTTCATACAAGAGAATTTGTTTTCAAGATGTCTTTTAAAATATATTCTTTCAATGAATTCCTCATGGGCTGAGCTTGGTGGTCTGTACTTCTTTAGTAATGAAGTGGTCAAGGGATGTAAGTTTTAATTTTGATTATACAATTTATTTATTTCATTTCTCATACTTCAATTAAACCCACATAGAAGAAACTGTTCCCCATAGAGAGGTTCGGCACACAGTCAGTTGTTTAGACTGCATTTAGGATTTTTTTCTTACTATTGTCTATATATCAATGTTGTCATGGTTGATTGAACAGTCAGCCAGATGTTTAGATGATTTGGCACTTTTATTCACCTATTAAGACCTTCCCAAGGACCTAGGATAGGCAGATATTGATATTTGAGGATCTGAAAGACATTGTTGCAGGATGTAAGATGTTCAAAGTAAAGCTGTGCTTTGCAGTTGACTGATGGTGATTTTATCAATGATGACAGTATTGAAGTGATGCTCCAGATATTTTGGGATTGCATCTAAGATACATATTATTATTGGTGCAATCTATGCTTTCTTTTGCCACTGTCCTTCTAGCTTATATTTGCAAATATTTGTATTTTGTGATTTTATCCATTTCTTTCTTTTCTGTTTACCAGATAGTACAGTGTACATTATTCAGATTATTTTGTCTTTCTTCTCAACAGTTGTTAAGACTGGGGTGTTGTGTGGCAGATGACTATCTGTTTGAATTCTAAAGTCCCAGTGCACTTTAACTTCAGTTTCTATTACTTGCAACTCCACTAGTTATGGTATTTCTCACAGATATTCCAATGCATCACTGTTGCTACCATGTAATGTCTTATTATTGTTTTGTATTTTTACCGCATCTTTTTAAATACATGTTTTTGGTCAACTCATGGTGACAAACATATCTAATACCCAAGCCTCCCATTTTTGCCATAACAACAACCCTGTGAGGTGAATTGGACTGAGAACGAGTGACTGGCCCAAATCACCCAGCCAGTTTTCTTTCAAACTGGAAAATGTAGCTTGTCCAAATGTTATCATAAGTAGCCCATTTAATCAAGCACTTCTACAGCATACACTTTCTCAGCTCATTCTAGGGAGCCACAGGAAATTGTTGAGGATTTTCATGCAACAAAACAGTTATATGACTGACTAGACTTCACAACAGAATAACAGTCTAGTGCAGGGATGTCAAACCCGTGGCCCGCGGTCCGGATATGTCACGCACTGGCCATGCCCACGCCCGGTTTGGCAAAGAGAAAAACATCCTGATACATCAATGATGCTGCTGTGACAATGCAAGTTTGACACCTTTTGTCTAGTGGAACTATATCTCAAGATCACTTTCTTGAGAGATCATACATCTCTCCCATTGGAAGAGCCATTATCTTTCCAGATTATAATATTTTACAAAAAAGCATAATGAGGGGCTGTCAGGGAAAAGAAAGTTGCATTTCAGAATGAATATTTCTTTGTTCTATTTTTTTGTTTGTTTGGTTTTGCACTGCACTGCACTGCACTGTCTTAATTGGATTGTACTCCTATCACAAAGCAGCCCTCTAATATTCACGTCCTTCTAGAAAATGCACTAAGGTTGTCCATTCATGCCGTGATCTCCTCTCACCTGAACTGTAGATCAGTCTAAATTGCTCTATGTAGGGCTGCCCTTGAAGTTTACCTGGGAACTTTGTTGTTGTTAGTTGCGAAGTTGTGTCAAAATACAGCTTTCCATGTGGACAGTCTCAGTATTGGCATTTAATACATTGCTGTAAGAGTTACGTTGGCTACTAATCTGTTTCTAAATGCAATTCAAGGTTCTCATTGTCCCTATAAACCCTATATGGATTGGAGTCTTGATAACTTCAGGACTACAGTACTTGTACCAAGTAAATTATGCTTGGAAAACAAAGAATGTCTGCTGAAGACCTGTATCTATTAGAAATAGCAATAGCACTTAGATTTATATACTGCTTCACAGTGCTTTACAGCCCTCTCTAAGCAGTTTACAGAGTCAACATATTGCCCCCAACAATTTCGGTCCTCATTTTACCCACCTTGGAAGGATGGAAGGCTGTGTCAACCTTCAGCCTGGTGAGGTTTGAACAGCTAAATTGCAGGCAGCAGAAGTAGCCAGCAGTACTGCAATCTAACCACTGCGCCACCATGGCTCAAATGTAACACTCGCGCCCCATCCTGGATCAGGAGGCTCTCCTTACTGTCACTCATGCCCTCATCACCTCTAGGTTAGATTACTGCAATGCGCTCTAATTGGGGCTACCCTTGAAGAACACTCAGAATCTCCAAATGGTCCAGAATGCAGCCACGCAAGTGATTAAGGGTATACCTCGGTGCACCCACATAAAATCACTCCTTTGTGAGCTGCACTAGCTTCCAATAATCTTCTGAGTACAATTCAAGGTGTTAGTAACAATCTTTAAAGCCCTACATGGCTTAGGACTCATTCCAGAGAATGGTAGGACCTTCAAAAGACTTCTCAAGACTTGGCTTTTTGGGAAGGCCTTTGGAGATGGATCAGTTTAAGTGGAATCGGCATCATAGCATAGAATATATAATTAGTAACTGACTTATTGTCATATTATTTTACCATTACTGATTATTATTTCTTGCTTTATTGTGTACCAGTAAAGTTTTGTTAGATTAAAGAAGTATAAAAATCTATTAAATGTACAATTATAATCATACCTTCTGCCATTTTCTCTCCCGGGTGTTCTTTAAACCATAATCAATTATAAATAAATTATTTCTGGAGAAATGTTTAACTGATCCATAATAGTTATGAAAAAAAATATCTGAAATTACATACAAATCTATCTGAACTTAATTCACTCCCAGAGAAGTGAAGTTTATTTGCAGGGTAGGTGGAAAATCAGTTTCTCTGCTTAATGATGTCAACTTAGTCATTTTTTATATTTTTTCCCCATCTTAAGGAATGTCAACTGTAAATCGTAATGAATAATGAATTTATCTGTCCAGGAAGACAAAATGAATTCAAGTTGTTCTTTTCCTTTTAGCACTTGGCTGTAACCACAAAATGCAACAAGCTAATACTTTCACTATTGATTTTATTGGCACACCTATCTCCTTCCTTGTTAAAGGAACCCTTCTTGGAAGCAATCTAATGATCTGCAAGTGCCATTTCCACTGAAAACAGCTTCCAGGCCTCTCAGTTCCACTGCAGAATGTCTTCTTGACAATTTCTTCTCCAAAAGAAGAACACTAATTATGAACACAAGGGGACTGCAAAGACAAATGTCTGACATTCAGGAGTAACATGCTAAACAGAATCTCAATGAACTATCAGATGGTTGAATGTTAGGAATAGTGAGTGTTAGAGTAGAACACTTTCAGAAAGACAGAGAATGGTTATCTTTAGTTTCAAAATATTCAACCTGTTCCAGTCCTGCAGATAATAGGAATTTAACATGAATTCTTTGGTAAGAGTACATTGAAGTACTGTAGATATCATTTTGATAGCTGATAACTGTACTGTATGTAATGCTTTTTGAAATGCAAAGGCTTCTGACTGGGTAGTGCTAAGTTTGTTTGTGTTTTGGGGGGGTTATTTAGTGGCAAATACATGGACTTATAGTAGTTCAAATGTTACTGTCCAGTCCACCCGGCCATTCAAGGACAGGATAGTTTATGTTGAAAAAAATCAGACATTGGGCCGGTGTAAGCTCTTGATGGACATTCAGACACCATGTGATGGATATTTTGTCGAGGAGCACCACAGTTACACTGAGGGATAGAAACAAGACCCCACTTAAACAATGAGTCCTGGCAACACCCTGTTGGGTACACATCCTGATCAGAGTTGACCAACGCTGGCAAGGAAGGTCAAAACCTGGCACCTTTTGTGTAGGGTCATCTACGTAACTGCCTGTATCTGGGTGTTCAGCAGCCCATTTGGCTTCCTATTGTGTGTTGATGTCAAAGTTGTTATACAGCTTTGAGCAAGTGCCAGAGTGGGCTTCCTGGATTTAAGCCTAGCAATTGATAAATGAGGAAGATCTCATCTGTCTCACAGGGAGAAGTGGGTTTCTCATAATTTTGTGGTACTCCTTCACTAAGGCTTCCTGCCTTCATAGGGCTGGTGGTGCAATGTGGCTTAAGAGAGGGAGCCAGCAAGTAGGAGTAGATTTTATGCAGCCGCTTATGATCCTCATTGTATTATTTAGTCTAGGTGATGGTGAACTTATAGAACACATGCCAGAGGTGGCAAGCAGAGCCCTCTCTGTGGGCACCCATGCTGTCACCATCTGATCTTCAGTTTCTGGCACTCTGGCACTTGCAAAGACCAGCTGGCTGGTGTGCACATGCACACCGGCCACCTGATCTTTGGTTTACGGTGCTCCTATGTGTGCAAAGTCCAGCTGACTGGCATGCGCATGTGCACCGGCCAGCTGGTCTTTGGGTTTTTAGCGCTCCAGCGCGCACACAGTTGGCCTGTCTGCGCATGTGCACCACCAGCTGGCCTTCAGTTTCCAGTGCTCCAGCATGCGCAAAGACCAGTTGGCCCATGCATGCATGCGCCCCTGCTGGTTGGTCTTCGGTTTCCGGTGCGCATACATGTTCCAGTTTGGGCATTCAGTGCTGAAAAGATTCGCCATCACTGGCCTATATCAAACTGAAACATGCTATCTCTAAATGGACAGGAGGTGGCATAAATAGAAAAATATATTTAGGAAATATAGCCAGAAAATATACCCGGAGGTTTTTTTAAATATGCACGTAGGGGATAAATGGAATTACTGTCATATATTTCTGCCTTTCAGAAACAGTTATTCAACTGTTAAAAGGCAGCCAGAGAATTGGAATAAGTCATTTGTTTTTAAATGGAAAGCCACACACTGAACAGATAATTTATTTGGGTTTTATAGTCTTTTGCTATCTGTCCTTTATGGCGGAATTGATTTAAATTCAGGGGTTTTTCCTTTGGAGTGATATATTTATAGATAATACAACAAGGTGTATTTTTATTTGCCATGCTATTAGTTCAGTGGTGGGATTCAAAAATTTCTACCATAATTTCTGTGGGATGGCTTAGTGGGCGTGGCATGGCTTAGGGGGTGTGGCTAGATCATCTGACTGAGCCTGGTTTGAATGCACGCAGCCTGGTTTGATCCCTCCAGCCCCTTACTGGCCCTTCTCTCTCTTGCTGCCCATGGAGTTTTCTCTGTGAAACAGCCGCTGGAAGTTAGAGTGGAGAAGGGCCCAGATCCAGTGGCTGTTTCATGGAGAAAACTCTTTTCCCCATTATTCCAGCTCCTCCAACCTCGCTTGCCCACTTCTCCAGTGTGGCTTCACCCAGCAAAACACACCCCACCAGAGTTGCATCAATCATACCAGCCAAGCTTCCCCATGCAGAGGAAATCACAAAAACATCCCGCCTCTGTTTCTTCCCAAAAAGTCCATGGGGAATTCCCCTGCCCCTTCTCTGCTTCCTACCTCCCTTGACATGGGCATCAAGTACAGAAGGGCATGAGGTTCCAGCTCCAAATTTGCTCCATCAGGGTCCACGGGCTGCTTTCTGTCCTTGTCTCAGAGTGCTCCAATCATAGCAGGGCCGCCGCTCACACACCCCCTTTCCTCCTTTTTGTTAGTCCTTTGCGGCTCTGAAGGACGCATCTTTTCCTCCGCTCCGGCTCTCAACAAACTGGCCCTTCTCTGTTGGGCTTTGCGAGGATCCCACTCTGCTTTCTGTCTCTAGCAGCTGCTTCCTTGCCCGGATTTTTCTTGTCTTTCAGCACCTGTTTCCTCCCCATGAGCATCAGCACTTTGGCTCCCCACCCCCAACTCCCGAGCATGCTTTGCCTGCTGCTCTTTCCCTGAGAAACTCTGCCAGCCCAGAAAGAGCTTCATTGCTTAACGCCTGCAGATTTCGTGGGGTGGAAAGGCTTGGAGCAGAGAAGGGCTCACTCAGAGCCTTTCCAGTTCCACCGTAGAACTGGAAAGGCTCCAAGTGAGCC
>JANHGC010001191.1:149113-161873 GCA_027560395.1 Boaedon fuliginosus
TCTGACAACCTGCTGAACAAGTCAGCAGAGACTGCAGTGCTGCATTTAACCACTGCGCCACCGAGGCTCTTTAACCTAAAGATATTTAATATCACTATCCATGTAGGTATGCTTAAGTAGCAACTACAGGAAGTCTTGTATGTAGTGGTTTCGCATTTAACAGTTGCTCTTCTGGCCACACTGTCATTCAAAATGGCTTTCAATAGACACTTTTGGACAGAGAACAACCATTCCAGTTTTCATGGAATAGCCACCAGAAGGCCGAGTTTATACAAGCCATAATGATCCTACAAGCTTACCCCATTATTATTATAGTTGCTTAGGAGGAGAAAATGCAATTTTATCTACTCTTTTTTGCCTCAGTTGCTTGTTTATTTTCTTTGGCAGCCACAGCACTATGCAACATTGATTATCTTTTAGCGTCCTTCTACCTTGTACTGTCAGCAGGTGTTATAAAAATGTACCTCAAATTTGCTTTTCTTTCCCTGAGCACTGGTTCTGTATACTCACACATATGGCTGTTTTCATCATTAAATATAAATTACAGCGTTCTTCCACTCCTGCTGTTTACTTCTCCACAAGACTTTAAGACTTTCTATATAGAGGAAAGAGATTTTTCCTCCTTATTCTCACTAGCTGCTTCAAAATTCCTGCAAATTATTGTGACCAAATAAAATAAAAGCAGGAAGAAAAGTCATCCAGATAAAGCAAGTCTCAAAATATATTGATGAGTTGTCAGGTCCCAATATACAAATGCTATGCTTTATGCAAGAAATTATACTGTTCACATGCAAAAACTATGTCTTCCAAAGCTGTATTAACTAAAGTAGATATAACACTGCTAGCACTGGATGACTGGGGGGTTCAAGGAAGATGTACATGGCAAGATTTCTTTATCATTGTGAAATGTGTGGTGCCTGCATGGGTACACTATCTGAGACCAATCTTCTCATAAATAGATTCAGAAAACAGTTCTATATGATTGAAGTCCAAATTTATGATTATGATAACGCCATTACAATATCTAGTCTGCATATGAATTTTGGAAAAATAAAGCTGGTTCCACTTTTGGTGACATTTATCACATTCAGCCCGTGGATCCTACATTTACTGCTCCAAGTGACTACACTTTAATGAAATTGTCAGTTTATGACAACTGATTTTAATTGAGTAAGCTACTTCTGTAGATTAAGATCTGGATGAGATCTGAATGGTCATTTTATCTAGAATGATTAGAATATTAGTAATCTACATAAATGTGAGTTTTTCCCCAAACTCTTCTTGAAAATAGCCTCAGAAAGAAAACTAGATCATGAAAACATACATATAATATCTGTCATTTTACTACATTACCTGAAACACCTCAAATATTGTCCTCATTGTTACGAGCACAACAGGTATTAAACTACAAGCATGCTTTATTCCAGATGGTCATAGGAATGACTGAGATAGAGAAAAGCAATTTATAATGGCAGAAATCTACCTGCATTATTCTTGCCAAGCATTAAAGTCAAGTGATAGTAATAAATAACATTATTCATATATCATTGGAACCTTTTACAACAAGCATATAAAATGCAACTTTCAATGAAATGTTAAAAATAAAATGAATACATATATATAGAAAAATGAAAATGTAAAACTAGGCAGAAAATAAGGTTAATAAACAGCTTAGAGAAACTTCTAGAGCCATAACAGAAAAGACCAATCAGAGTTCCTAGGGAGGTTATTAAAAATTAATAATAATTTTAGCAATAACATATATATTCAGAATCTTGAATCTCGATCCTTATTTTAAATATTACATAAAAGTTACCAAATCTGAGCTGCAAAAAATTCAGATTATCACTAGAAGGTAGTAAACTCTGACTCTCAAAGAAGAAGAAAAAAGGTCTCAGGAAATATTCTGACTCCCCACCCCCACCCCTCCAGTGCTTTTCCTCCTTTTATATCATTTTTTTTCCAGT
This sequence comes from Boaedon fuliginosus, assembly GCA_027560395.1. Classification (NCBI taxonomy): domain Eukaryota; kingdom Metazoa; phylum Chordata; class Lepidosauria; order Squamata; family Lamprophiidae; genus Boaedon; species Boaedon fuliginosus. The sequence continues at coordinate 151,081 of JANHGC010001191.1, forward strand.
TAACTCTCACAAAATGGAAAACATTTTAAGATGGAATCCAATATTAACCTTCTTTTAATGGAATAACAGTCAACAAGACAAACAGGAGGACATGATTGTTCTTTCTCAAAGTGCTCTGGAGTGTTTGAGGAATATTCTTGAGCATCTCATCAACACAATTCCTTCCACTGACACACTGAGTATGCCTGACTGACTGCCTATCCTTATATCAGTTGGTAAAGAAACCATAGTATTTGTCTATAGAGATTCTCAATCATCCATAGTTGTCTCAAAGATCATAGTTGTCTCAAAGGTACTTTGACCTTTGACCAAAACAACTGGATGGGGCTTTTTTTCCTTGAGGAAGAAGAAGAAAACATTTCATTTCTCATTCAAGAAGCTTCATCATTTCTGATGAAGATGGAGAGATGGAATGATAGGGACTGATAGTTGATATTGGATGGTGCAGGGAATGGAAGGATAGGTTGTGATAGGATAGTGGGAGTGGGTGCAAATGGAAGGATATATTTCTTTGCAATCGTCTGGAGAGTTTTTGAGGCCACTTGGAAGTTTATCTGTGCCATAGTATTCTTTTATTATCATTGGCAGTAGCTTTCCACAGTTTCAAAATGAGGTTTTATAGAATAAAATAGAATTCTTTATTGTCCAAGTGTGATTGGACACAGAAGGAATTTGTCTCCAGTGCATAAGCTCTCAATGTACATACAAAGAATGATATTAAATCAGGCCTACCTTGGAAAGCCAGGAATTAAATCTATGATAACACTATGGTTCCTATGAAAAGAGCTACATTTAAGTGGATCAGTCACAAAACAAAAGACATTTTGAAATTGGAATGGTGTTAATAAATGCTTAACACCTACCACCACATACATACATACACTTATTTACCTCCATGGACCAATAGATAGAACAGAAAAGATAATGCTTCACTCTGTAGCCTAAAACTATGCATCTTCACACTCTTATATAGGTCAGATGTATATTATTTGCTTTATGGAGACTCACATTGACACTTTGTCTGCTGTACAAAGAAGTAAAGCACCACAAATTATTATGCTGTCCCCATAAGAATACCCTCAAGAAGGATGCCCTAAAGAGAATCCAGACAGGTAAAAACTAGTGTTCACATGTACTTCAGACAGTAATAATTAGCTTTCTTGATGAAAAATTAATTGGTGGTGTGCAGCTAGGACTTTGGTTTTTTAAAACGTTTCTCATTGCATTAACTTTGCCATGCCAAAAACAATAAATGCTTCTGTGCCTTGCTATCAGCAGAAACGCCACCTAGTTTTCTCACATCCCCCCTACTTTTTTAAAAAAAGGTTTTTCTAATATTTCCTGCCTGTAAATGGTAAGTGTACATCTGCACGGTATATCAGCTTCTATTACCCCATCTTATTTAGGCTTCAAAGAGCCTTGAGGGTCAGGAAATCCAACTTGTATGTAAATTCCACATGGGGTCATATCTCTATAGTCATCAAAATCTGCATCTGATCTTGCCTTCAGATAAATCAAATTTCAACTTCATCAGTAGTTACAGGTTGAACAGCCAACTATTTGTAGAGAATCAATACTTAACTGTAGAAAGACAAATAGAAGACAGAGCCAGATTGATTGACTGAAGTAAATAGATGGAATGAATGATATAAAAGGACAATATAAAACTAGGTTTTCCTGGCTGCATTCTAAAATAGGTGAGAACAAAGCCAGTTGAATACCTTAATGAAACATGTTGAATGCAGAGAAACAACCAATCAATGCATAATAACAAATAGCAAGCCATAAACCAATCTACATAAGCAGTTCATCCTTTTATTGTGGCGTTTGATTCATTCAAGAGATATACAAAAGTACTTTCCAAACCACTTTCTCAGATGCCAATTTCTACCCATTTCCTTTTCTTTTTAGACAACTGTTATGACAGTTCTTTTGAATGACTACAGCTTCCACCCATGACTGAATATAATAGGCTTCAATCTTATGCTGCATGTCTTACTGCTGAGAATGATTTCAGTATAGCTTTGAGGATGGAAAGAGACAAAACCTACCTAAGGAGTGAAGCTGTGGCAGCCAGATATGTTTTTAAGCGCCACCGAGGTATACAGCTGAGAAAAAAGAAAATAAAAGCTAAAGAGAGAAAGGGAGAAGTTCAGTATTATTAATGATAGCAATAAGATAAATTCTAGATAGTTCAGTTAGTGTTTTGCTATGAAATCTCATGGAGAGAAGAAGTGTGCAGGCAGGAAATTGGTGAGATTTAAAAAACACTCTATTGCACGACTGAAAATATGGAATTGTGAACAGCTGTTCAATTCATTTGAGTTATTATCTTTCTGGCTGCATATATCTGCACAGTTTCAAATAATTAATGGCTTTTTTAAAAACAAATTGCAGTGCTTTCAGTTTTTAAATAACTTTCTGACATCTTTCCCAAAAACTATCCACTGGTGCCCTTGTTTAGCAGTTTTTCTGTGTAATCATAGAAAGAATAGCCTACTATAAGATCCGATTTCTGTACTATGATCTTGAGCAATTATATTCGGTATGTTCCCAGGAATGGAGACCTATTCGTTTTAGCTGAACTCCTACTTTCATCCTCCTGGATACTATCTGGGGCAGATTGGGATTGTAATCCAAAATCATATTGGATTACAGTCTCAAATTCTATATTCCATTTCCACCTAAAATGGAAGATGATATATGACTGGAAATCTGAAGCATGCTTATTTATTTATTTGTTTGTTTGTTTGTTTGTTTGTTTGTTTGTTTATGTAGTTATGTAGTTATGTAGTTATGTATTTACTTACTTACTTACTTACTTACTTAAATTTGTATGCTGCCCAACTCCCCTTAGGACTCCGGGCAGCTCACAACCATAAAATACAGTATTAAAAAACCTAAAATCACAGATAATAAAAGATCTAAACATAATTAATATAAGAATTCTTAAAACTTATAACATACAATGAAACAAGCATACTAAAACAGCCATATGGAGGAGTTATTGGTCCCAAGCCCGCTGGCAGAGCCAGGTCGTCACAGCCCGGTGGAAGGCTAATAAATTAGGGATGGGACGACTCCCCGAGGGGAGTTGATTCCAGAGGGCTGGTGCTGCCACAGAGGCGGCCTTCATTCAAGGACTCACCAGATGACATTGCTTACCTGACAGGACCCATAGGGGGACGACTCTGTGGGATCTAACGGGACGCTGGGAGACATAAGGTAGGAGGAGATGGTCTCAATATCATATTCAATATGATACAAGAATTTCAGAATTATTAAGAACTGTGGTGGAGTAGTGGTTAGAATGCAGTACTGCCAGCTGCCTCTGCTGACTGCTGGCTGCTGGCAATTCAGCAGTTCGATTCTCACCGGTTCAAGGTTGACTCAGCCTTCCATCCTTCCAAGGTGGGTAAAATGAGGACCCAGACTGTTGGAAAAATATACCAATTCTGTAAACTGCTTAGAGAGGGCTATAAGGTACTGTGAAGTGGTACATAAGTCTAAGTGTTATTGCTAATTGCTATAACAGTGCATCCAGAAAGTATTCACAGTGCATCATTTTTTCCACATTTTGTTATGTTACAGATTACATGTTACAGATTACATTCATGTTTGTCCTCAGAATTCTACACACAACACCGCATAATGACAACATGCCAAAAGTGTACTTGAGGCAAGTACACGTTGGCAAATGTATTAAAAATACAAACACTGAGGTATCCCATGTACATAAGTATTCACATCCTTTGCCATGAAGCTAAATATTGAGCTCAGGTGCATCCTGTTTCCCCCAATCATCCTTGAGATATCTCTGAAGCATACTTGGAGGCCACCTGTGGTAAATGCAGTTGAGTGGACATGATTTGGAAAGGCACACACCTGACTACATAAGGTCCCACAGTTGACAGTGCCTGTCAGAGCACAAACCAAGCATGAAGTCAAAGGAATTGTCTGTAGACTTCCAAGACAGGATTGTCTCAAGGCACAACTCTGGGGAAGATTACAGAAGAATTGCTGATGCTTTTAAGGTTCCAATGAGCACAGTGGCTTCCATCATCTGTAAGTGGAAGACATTAAGAACTACCAGGACTCTACCTAGAGTTGGCCAGCCATCTAAACTGAGCGATCGGAGGAGAAGGGCCTTAGTCAGGGAGGTGACCAAGAACCCGATGGTCATTCTGTCAGAGCTCCAGAGGTCCTCTGTGAGAGAGGAGGACCTTCCAGAAGGACAACCATCTCTGCAGCATTCCACCAATCAGGCCTGTATGGTAGAGTGGCCAGACAGAAGTCACTCCTTTGTAAAAGGCACATGGCAGCCCACCTGGAGTTTGCCAAAAGGCGCTTGAAGGACTCTCAGACCATGAGAAATAAAATCCTTTGGTCTGATGAGACAAAGATTGAACTTTTGGGTGTAGATTCCAGGTATCACGTTTGGAGAAAACCAGGCACCGCTCATCATCAGGCCAATACCAACCCTACAATGAAGCATGGTGGTGGCAGCATATGCTGTGGGGATGTTTTGCTGCAGTAGGAACTGGGAGACTAGTCAGGATAAAAGGCATGATAACTGCAGCAATGTACAGAGACATCCTCGATGAAAACCTGCTCCAGAGTGCTCTTGACCTCAGACTGGGGTGATGGTTCATCTTTCGGCAGGACAATGACCCTAAGCACACAGCCAAGATATCAAAGGGGTGGCTTTAGGACAACTCTGTGAATGTCTTTGAGTGGCCCAGCCAGAGCCCAGACCTGAATCCGATTGAACATCTCTGGAGAGATCTTAAAAGGGCTGTGTACCGACGCCTCCCATCCAGCCTGATGGAGCTTGAGAGATGCTGCAAAGAGGAATGGGCAAAACTGCCCAAGGATAGGTGTGCCAAGCTTGTGGCATCATATTCAAAAACAAGGCTGTAATTGCTGCCAAAGGTGCATCGACAAAGTATTGAGCAAAGGCTGTGAATACTTATGTACATGAGATGTATCAGTTTTTTTATTTGTAATAAATTTGCCACAACCTCAAGTACACATTTCTCATATTGCCATTATGGGGCATTGTGTGTAGAATTCTGGGGAACAAAATGAACGTAATCCATTTTGGAATAAGGCTGTAACATAACAAAATGTGGAAAAAGTGATGCACTGTGAATACTTTCTGGATGCACTGTATATAATGTTTCCAACATTAATTGGTTGAAATGTGAAATAGAAAATCTAAATAGTACATTGGCACTACAGAGGGAACATAAAATCCTTATTTCTGAGTGTTGTTATTAAAGCCTGTACTATTTGATGAGAAGCCAGAATAAATGTCTTCTTCAATCAGGACAAGGGAATCTGATCAGTTCTATAACAGTAAGTGCTCCTAGAGTTTAACAAGGGTGAATTTAGCACTTCAGGATAATTCATTTCTCTCTGACCATCTAAGACTTTATTACTTTTATGTAAATTGGAGGAAAATTGAAGATAAAGGATTTAGCCATTGGTAACTGCTTAGAATTTTAGCATTTGCTCTGCTATATGTGCTTTCAAGAGTTCCTGATTATAAAAAGACATTAGACCTTTTTATACTTTCCTTTTTTTATGATTGAGCAAACATTTGAAGCCTGGAGTCTTTATTCTTCTTTACATGAAAATCATTGTAGAAAAAAAAGCTAAAAAAGAATCCAAGGATTATGTTTCCCAAATACAGTAAGGTGATAGAAAATACATTGCTATTCACATAAATGCAGAGTCATAGCAAAACTCTGTCAATATGTGTTTCATGGTAGTTTAAGCATCAAGCTTGAAGTCCTAAGAGCTTGAAGTCCTTCTCTACTTTAAGGGTTACGGCTGGTTTGGGACCAACTCCAGACCAGTGCAATTACACAATATTTTGGGTAAATTTGAGAACGGGAATTGGACTTGTAGTTCTCCTGCAATCTATGACAAAGCAGAAGAAGCCTTGCCTACTCTGGAGAGTTTCTGGGGATTACAAATGGTCTGTCAGATTGCCCAGTCCTTGTTTAAATTTCAAATTAATCTTACTCTCAACCCAAAGAACTCAATCCTGCAAAATAATGTTTACTTTCTCTTTACTCCTTTTTTCTGCCATCTGTATAGAACCTTGTTAACACACCTGTCCTCTTCCTTATTTTCTACACCTTATACCAAAGGCATGAAGACAAAGGATCAAGTCCTGATAGCCATATGGGACTCCAGAGTATTCATTAATAAAAACCAGCTCCATATGCGCAAATGACTTATTTTAATATGCATCAAGCCTCAGGGTCCCAATTATAGACTAATGCATGGATTGCTATACAGATTCCATTGTGTCCATCCAGTTTTGTCAATGGATATTGTCAATTGGGTTAGCAGCATTAATTTTATTCCACACTTGTAGCATTAGTAGATAGGTATACAGGTACATCCTTCATGTTTCCATCTCTCAATCATTCCTTCAGGTACCACAAAATTATGGTATTATCAGTCTGTGAGTCCCCGTCCTTAGGACATTTTTTTAACACAGACAGGAAGTCATCTTATTTTGCCCTATTCCAACCAAACTGCTGCAGACCAATAGGCTGGTTAAACCCCGGAAATCATCTGCATCTTGTCCATAATCATGAGCAGTTAAGTGTCAAGAAGAAAGGAAAGAGCCCTAATCCCATTTTATTTCAATTAAATTTTGTTCACATTTTGATGGGAGTTTACATTTCCTTGCTTTTCAATTGTTCTAAGTTTGGAACATTTCAAACACTCCCTCCACACAAAATTTCCTCCCGAACCCCTTTCTGCCAAATAAATGAAAAAATAAATATTATTTTAAAGTTAATATATTTACTTAGAGGTTTCCTGTGCTAATGCCCTTAAATTCTTTTAAGCAGATTGTGAAGTATTAATACATTTTTAATGGAAAGGACGAATCCTCAGGTTTTCTTTGTACAAATTTTGGATATTATATAATGCTGGAGTTTTTACATTCTTTACGATTTATGACTTTTATTTTAATTTGTCTCTACAATCCCTCTGATGTCATAACAGAGGTTGGCTCCCTTTTTAGCAATAGTTTATTGTATTTCCTTCACTAAGGACTTCAAGATACATTTGGAGGATTGTGACATAGAAGTAGAATATCACCACACTTATTTGCAGGACATTTTTACACCCTTGGACAAATTTAATGTAAAAATTGCAGGGGTTTGTGTTTTGTTTTTTAAAGTATGGATATTTTTTAATACTTTTAATCTGACATATTACATATAGATTTCTTAAACCAGATGAACTATTTCAAAAGCAATTTGAACTTGTAAGTTGCAAGTGGCGGTGCAATAAAGCCGTGATTTACAGGACAATTGGGTAAAAGCTTTGTCTTGAAAAGCCAATGGTTCATGTAATTGAGGGTTTACTTAACTGCTAGTAACAATAGGTAAAGCAAGGCTGGCAAAGGAGATCTCCTCTTTTTCCTTCTCCCTCAGCAGGTTCGAGCACAATATATCTGTGTTGCTGGTCGAGTATAGTTGTAACATTTGAAGAATCTTGTGGAGCGAATTCTGGGAGAAATGCATGAGGAAAGAATGAAACTTAACAGAAATGTACCAAATATGACTTTCTTGGCCATCCTGACCTAATGAATATCTCAATAAAATTCCTATGTCAACCTTCTCTGCATCTAAATGCCATTTTTGGTGACATATAAAATTATTTTTCTTCCATACAGCATCATATAAGCTTCTGCTTATCGTACAGTTAGGGAAGTAATTTGAGTTTTTCTACAAGACTCATTTATCTCTGAAATGAAGCCTTCTGGCTTTTGATTTGGTTCATTTCTGAAGGATATAATAGTGGGAAAACTTTTTGTTATTCTTATAACAGAGGCAGTGCACAATACAGAATTATTTTCATCTAATTTCAAGTCTTATTACATGAGAAGAGGTCAAAAAAGATCTCAGCAGGCCATGATTCTTTGTGCATGTAGTCAATGACAGTTTTCTGCCAATATGTGGTATTTGCCTAATTTTATTACTTAATTAATTTCTTTAATGTGTTTAATGTTGACCTGGGATAATCAAGCCACTGACTGAGCTTTATTTAGAGGGAAGTGCCTCACTGACAGTGATTTTATTGTAAAAGTTTATTTAATTAAAAAATTTAAAAAATGGCAAGAAGAAAAAGAATTGAAAAGAAGGAAAAAATAGACATAAAGCAAGATGAAAGTGAAAAAAGTGAAAGAATAAGAATGACCTTTGCCTTTCTTTGATAGAGATACAGATTAAAAAAAGAACATCAAATTTTTACTCTAAAATTAACAATAGTCTACTGGGGGGGTTGCCTTCTGGGGCATCTACATGCCCTCCAAACTCACACCCCTCCCCCGAAGCATTCTACAGGCCAAAACCAGGCCATTTCCACCCATTATTTTGCTTCCTGGGCATCTGCATGCCTTACTGTTCACTCACCCCACCCCAGAGGCAAAAAAACCAGATGAAAATGGCCCGGTTTGGCAAAAAAACGGCCCATTTTTGGCTTGTAGAATGCTTCTGGGGGCAAGGGAAGTGAGTTTGCAGTGCATGGCGATGCCCCAGGAGGCAAAAAAACAAGCAAAAACAGCCCATTTTCTTGCCTCCTGAGGTCTCCGTACCTCACTTTTTTGGTCTCCTAGGTGACGGTGCGATAGGTGGGCCAGTGGAAATGCAAACGGATGGCTGCAAGTCTCACACTGGTGGTGGCAGGTGGTGGACCAACTTCCTCTCCCCTCCCTCCAGGTATGGCAATTCAACATTCGGTGTATAAGACGCACCCAGATTTTCACCCTCTATTAGGGAGAAAAAAAGTGCATCTTATATTCTGAAAAATACAGTATTTCCCCAAAGAGCTTAGTTTTTTTTCCCTAGCCATTGTCTCTTAGTCTTTTAGAGGAATCAGAAGCCATCTTCTCAGTATGCCACCCAGTATCTCATCTCTGTCTCTATTCCTATTCCATTGCTTCTTCTGTAATTTGTGTGAGTCTATCTTCCTCTTTTGGCCATGCCCCTGCCGTTGCTCCAAACCTTCTAGCTGCTGCACCCTTGCAATCTGTGCCTGATTGTGTTGACTCCGCTCTTTGTTTGAGGTATTTGGGATGTATTATCCATTGCTCCTCTCATCTTATCCACTTGCCTTGGTATTGAAGAAACATTTCTCCCCTCTTGGTCACTCTTGAGCTGCTGTGTTGTTTGTTTTGTCTGCTGAGCTCGTATGTTGGTTTGCTCCTTCCTCTCCACCATTGACTCTCTTATGCCATATTCACTCCTCACACTATTTATGATGTTCAGATTGTTCCTTCTCATTTCCTCCTCCATTGACTTATCCCGAATATTATTTTTTGAAGGGAGACATTTTATCTTAAAACTCATTCATTATCATCTTTGTCCATTTTGATACAAAACAGTTCCAACTCCATCTCACTCAATTCTTCTCAGCCCAGGTGGAAGACATTCCGCCCCTCAACAAAGAAAAGCACTCTCTCTTTGAAGAGTATTCAGCATAAGCATTCAAAACAGATGTTCAAGATCTCCGAGCAAAGGCCTGAAGACAAGCTCTTATTTTATCAGTACTTTTAAACTTTCTTAATAGTAAAATTATTACATTTATCCTGTAGGTTTTTGCATAATTTTGAAATATAATGTATTTATACATGGCTTAGGACTGGGGTACCTGTGAGATCGTCTCCCTCCACCTCATGCCTCCAGCGCCCCATTAGATCCCACAGAATTGGCCTTCTTTGGGTCCCATCAGCTAAGCAATGCCACCTGACAGGCCCACAAGCCTTCTCTGTGGCAGCACCAACCTTCTGAAATCAGTTCCCCTCAGGGATCTGGATGGTCCAGAGGTGGTATTCAGCCACTTCCAACAGGTTCTGGAGAACCAGTAGTGATAATTTTGATTGATTTAGAGAACTGGCAAATACCACCTCTGATTGGCTGACACTGGCAAATACCACCTCTGATTTGCTGATAGCAAGCCATGCCCACCAAGCCATGCCCACAGAACCAGCAGTAAAAAAAATTGAATACCACCACTGGGACCGTCCCTAGTCTATTAGCCTTCTGCTGGGCTCTTAAGACCTGGCTGTGCCAGCAGGCTTGGGACCATTGACTCCCCTGTGTGAATATATTAGTAGGCTCGTTTGTTTGGATATTATGTATTTTAATGTTTTTACATCAATGTTTGTTTTTAGACTTTTTAACATTGTGATTTTAGATTTCTCTCTATGTATATTTTATGGTTGTGAGCCATCCAAAGTCCTGTTGGAGTTGGGCGACAAACGAATTCAAATAATAACAACAACAACAACAACAACAACAACAATAATAATAATAATAATAGTTTACTGTTATCTCAGTTTTTGGAATTTCTAGAAATCAGTATTTTTAAATTTTGGTGGTTACTGTTTTGTAGCTATAACTGGTAAGAGGATAAAATGTTGTCATTCAACAATTGAGAACTACAATGTGAACATATCTGAATTTAAAGCAGATGTTGGAAGACCTAAGATAGCTGCTGAAGCTATCTTGGAGAAACAGACTATCAGTGGAACATCCGTTTTAATTAGGCAATTAAATTTAATGGAAGCCTAAAAAGTCAGTATGGCAGAACTGATACTAAACAGAATCCATGCAAAGTATTAAGAGTTACTCTTAATTATAATTAACATAATAATTTGAAACAATTAACTTCAGTACGTCTTTCATCAAAATAGAATAGAATAGAATAGAATAGAATAGAATAGAATAGAATAGAATAGAATAGAATAGAATAGAATAGAA
>JANHGC010001191.1:172453-185482 GCA_027560395.1 Boaedon fuliginosus
TCTCTCCCTCTTTCTTTCTTTCTTTCTTTCTTTCTTTCTTTCTTTCTTTCTTTCTTTCTTTCTTTCTTTCTTTCTTTTTGACATTTTTTATTCAAGTATTAATTAAATCCAAATCTTTCCTTTAATGTGCCCAAAGATGGCCAAGTACTGCTACAGGCTGATATAAAAGTTCAGCCATTTCCAAAGTACTAGAAAACGTAAAACTTTGCATCACATAGAGAGCACATACATACAATGAGTTGGGGACTACTTTGCCTTAGGTATTCAGGATTTTAAAAATCTCAACAGCTGTTTTCAGATTGGCCCCTTTTGGTTTAAGCTCCAGTAGGGACACATTCCTGCTTGTCGTAAAAACAAAGCAGTAACATTAGTGTCAAATTCTAGATAGGTCTTCATTTTTGATAGCTGCTTGCTAGGTTAGGAAACTGTTGAAAATATATGCAGTTTCTTTCTCATGGATTTACGTCCAGTTAGTTGTAATTATCTAATTTAAACAAGACAAATATATTCAGTGATAGCTAACTGTTCCCATCTTCATTGAGGGATGAAGTCCTAATTGTACTAATAGTCGAGATGGAAACTTAACAAAATAACACTGGATAATAATATTAGCAATAATATTGTTAGCTTTTAATGTGTCACAAAACTTCTCACAGTTTTGCCGCCATGCTGGAATGTGGGCATCTGGTGCAATGTAAGGTGCGGGAAATGATTCCATGTGTGTTGCAATGAAAGTATAAGAGTAGAGCATATATTGTGATCTTGCATCATGCATCATTTTAGCATTATTGTCACCTACATTCTCAAAAACTATTTACTGTTGTTTATTTAAGACATTTAAACAAGAAGGTCCTGGAGACGTTCTTAATTATTAGAATGAGGCAACCCTTTCCCTTAGATTTACAATGTAAAGGACATGACACAGAAAGAAAAGCTATGGAGAGAAAGGAACAGGAAAAAACAAACTCAGACTTTAAATTCTTAAGACTTCTTTAAAGTCTTTAAATTTACCATTTTTGTCACAACAGCTGTGATGAAAATGATGCACAAAATGGCTACGAGCTTGCTGACAATTGGAGCAAGAGAGCTCAGTACAACGGATGTCTCTGTGGAAAAATATCTCAGCTTTGCTTCTATTCTTTTTGTTTGAAGTGCAACTTGTTAGAGAGAAGTTTAAATACAGCTGAATTCTGCATGGCATATAATAATTCCTAAAAAATAAATAGCAATAGAATGTAAAACAGAACTGTCAAGTTGGAGGTAGCAAAGAAAAATAAATAATGAGTTTCATGTGATCTGGACAGAAACCGCTTTCATTAGCTGAGATTAGCAACCAGTCAAATTCTGAATATGGGAAATTCCATTGCCTGAATCCTTCCCAAAAAAACAATATTATTTTAAAGCCATCACATAAAATTCAGTCTCTGAATCCTTCTGCCACCCTCCTTTATTGACCGTTTGGCAGGTTATATAGCATATGAAAAATCTGTCATTTTTTTTAGGATGGAAGCACCTCTACCTGCCCTGGCAGATTTATGATCTGACAATGATTAATAAGAGCAATAAAGCCTGACTGTCACTCTGACCCAGGAACATTGCTACAATTATTTTGTTTCCACTCACTTGACTGGGTCTCATGCCACACCAGCATGGTTCGGTACCAGCCACACACTCACTTCCAAAGATCAAGGACACAGTTTTTCAGTAATATTTCAGATCTGTTATTTTAATAACCTGAATGGAATGTGAAGAGCAGATAAAAGGGGTCTTAGTATCAGGCCAGTCTGCTCCAAATTTGATTGTAATTTTCAATAAGGTGATTCTACTCTGTAAGAAACTCACATGCACTTAATCCGGCACAAGGCTTCTAAACTCCTCATGCAACTTTTTTAGAACTCTAGAAAGTCGGGATGGGTTATGGACATTGTAGAATTGTTTTCCCACATTAGAGTATATAAATCATGATGTATTGCATGAGTTTGGGACACAGTGGAGGACAGGGAGACTGGTGTGCTGTGGTCCTTGGGCTTGTGAAGGGTCAGTCATGACTGGACAACAAAAAATGGTTTTTCACAATTTCCATTTAGAATTTTAGGAATGGGTGGTAAAGGTTCTTCCAAAATCACTGCTTCTAAAGGTTACCCTTTCATGGAATGGTCTTTTTTTGCCAAAAGACTTTTAATTTCCCTTCCCCCAGCATTGCTATTTCTGTCCCTCCTTGGTTTGCCTTTTTTTTTCTTGATGGATGGATCAACCTCCAAACAAGACACTAATAGAGTCACATCATTTTTTATTATTATTTAAGGAAGTATTTGGGATTCAGAAACATTTTTAGATATAAAAATGTTGCTAGAGGTGTTTTGTTCCTTCCTATTTATTCCCCTTTTTAAGAAGGGTGGGGTTTTTTTACTGTAAATAAGTCAAAGGGCTGTAGCAAGAACTAAGTGATATCTACAGTGCTAAAGCTGGTTGGGTATACGAACCCAGTCAGAGATAGTGAATATACAAAAGAAAGTCACATCATAAAGAATACTAGCACGTATTGCAATGCTGCTTAAGCAGTAATAGAGAAAGCTATCATTTTGTGCCAGCTGAAGTGGTACTAAGCCTGGAAAATTGGGTAAAAAATCCTTCAGTTTGTAACCTTTATATCCAGAAATATTGTCCAAAGAGGCTCACAACCACAAAAAAACATAAATGGTTAAAATGATATCCAATTAGTCAGTTTAAAAATACCAATGAAAGTTAGTTTAAGAAATATAATTCTGGCAAAGAAACCTAATTATAAAGATAATGACTCAACATGCAAAGTGAACAGGTGAATGTTCCTTTAGTATTTTGTGTAAGTCATGATATAAATTTTAATTAATGGGTCTGAATTTTCTTTCTCTTCCCCCCCCCCTCTCTCTCCCCACTTCCTCAGCACCCACATTGGTGCATGAAGATCCACTGCCATTTCTCAGCGGCTCGCTTCCTATTTGTTTTACTACTTATTTCCAGCACATATTAACTTTCATGCTTATAGCACCATCATTAAATTATTAGCGGTTGCCCTGACAATGTTCTCTGACTGATGTATTGAGAGATGACTTCAGAGATAGGCAATAGGCAATGATGGGGAGCCATGCCGGCTGTATTTCCCTTTGCAGAGTTCTGTAAAAAAAAAAAACTTTTCCATCCACAAAGATGAACAAGTAAGCAGCTGCTATGGTCGAAACAGCATTAGGTAGAGATCTATAGGTAGTTCTCAGTTATTACAACTGGGATGGGCAAATCAGTTGCTAAACACCATGGTTGCTAAGCAAAAAATCACATGACTATGATGGGCTTACAACCTTACTTCTTCTGGTTGTTAAAGTGAAGTGCTCAAGATTATTTTACTTCCACTTTTATTAACACTGCTTGTCACAAGCCCATTGAGAAGCACTCAGATGACAATTATGCAACCATGGGATGCTGCAACATGCCTTCATAAATTGTGGGCACTCCATCATTGGAGGATTTTAAGAAGAGACTAGACAGTCACTTATTTGAAATGATATAGGTTCTCCTGCTTGAGCAGGGGGTTGGACTAGAAGACCTCCAAGGTCTCTTCCAACTCTGATCTATTCTATTCTATTCTATTCTGTTCTGTTCTGTTCTGTTCTGTTCTGTTCTGTTCTGTTCTGTTCTATTCTATTCTACCAGTTGTGAAGTGCCTGAATGGCGACCAGGTGACTGTGGAACGTTGCGACTATCATAAATAGAAAGATTGGTTACAAAGTTGTTGTGTTACTACTGTTGTAACTTTAAACAGTATTAAATGAGTCAGTTGGTAAGCGAGGACTACCTGTATCTTCAAGTTGTCAACCCTTTGAAGGACACTTAGTCAGGAAACAGAACTAGTGTAACTCTGTGGTTAAGAATATAACAATTGGGTCTTGAAAGCCTGACAGAGATTCTTTCTCTCCTCTCTTATACTAAAGAGAATCAAGGTGAAATAATCCTCAATTTCTTTCTCACCACCACTGTCCATCAGAGTAAGCTGATGCATGCATAATATAACACTGAATTCAACATAATGTTGAATTCTTTCTTTAAAGCCATCTCTATACTAGTTCTTCATCTGTTCCAGGCTATCATTCATTTCATCTTATGATAGAATCAATCATGCTGAAAATGCTTCCAGAAAAGGACAATTCATTTATGATAGAGAGCTAAATTGATTGCTTACAGGCAGCTCTAAAAAAAGGCAAAGTTTTAATGAATCTGATACATATTCCAGCCTGGTTGATTAATTGGGCAGTTTTAAAGCTTGGGCTTGATGGAAAGAATAGATTCTATTCCCAAGTAAAAGCCATATGCTGCTCAAAAGACGTGCAATTCAAGATGGTAATCATTGCACCTAGTGGTACAAATTGTTTGTGTAACTAAGCAGAAGGATTGTTGGGTTTAATTTTTCTCTTGAAACTTAGAGAAAATTGTATTAAGTTAATTAATTGAAATTAAGTTCAGATGGCTGAATCTTTTAGATTCACAGATTTTTGTCTGGCTCCTGTAGAGGTAAATATTTGTTCAACATGCTAAATTAGATTTTACTTAACCTCATATTATTCAGCCAAATTCGCTGGGTTTTCACAACATGCTAAGCCAAAACAAATGGTTTGCAAATGCCAGTGGCTTAGTTCATCCGTTTGATAAACTCCAAAGAAATAAACCCACATTTTACTGTAGTATATGGTATGAATTCAGCATGTTATGTAGGAACTTACCCCAGTCCAGTCAAAGTTTTCATACTTATATAATTTCTCAAAACTAATTCAAGGTGGCATGCATACAGTTGTTTCATTTTACTCTTACAAATGTCTCAAAAGTGCTTTTTCAAAAGGTAACTGGACTTAGTTTTTCCTTGAAGACATTTTGTTTCTCACACAAGAAGCTTCTTCAATTCTGAATAGAATATGAATAGTGGAAGATGGAAGGATTTATATTTCTTGCAGTCATCTGGTCGTTAGCACTTTTTCTGAGAGTCGTTGAGGCCACTTGGAAGTTTATATATGCTCTCAGGGTTACTGAATAGTTCAAATGGATGTGGAACCTTCTTGGAACTGCTGAAAGGATGGTGTTGTAATATTGTAATACTCTTGCAGAACATTCTGAGAAAGACAAGGCTAAAGAAAGTGGTTTACTTAAGGGTCAGCTTCACAAAGCTGGATCCAGGCTTCCCTGATTTTGACCTGGATTTTTCAAGGATTCGTTGGGGAATAAAGTTTCAGCTGACAAACCTTGATTGACAGTTTTAGGCTTCTGTCAACTGAAACTTTATCTGACAGATTTAAATTGACTCTTGGAGCACTTGAGATCAAAAGGAATCTAATGCTCTGGGAAGAACATGGGGAGCATTGTAATACTAAACTGAAAGGAAACAGGTCTCCCTGGATTTAGAATGAACTACTTCGATCTTTTTTTCTATTCAAGTTACCATTATTAGATATGTTTTCAGAGATTCCAGATTTTAAAAAAAATCAGAAGAAAATTATAAATGATTCTTCTAATAGCATGCTAATCATTAGTGGATAACATTTATTGTGGTATAATTTTAGACTATCATGTTTCAGGTATGGTTGCCAGAAGTGTACAAAATATTCCATGTGAGGTCTCACCAGAGATGTATATTGTGGAAGTACTATTGGCATTTTTATTTTCAATTACCCTCTTAATGATTCCACATATGAAGTATGTGGTTTTTATATTAAATGCATATCAGATGAGCATTTTTTATTATGTAGTCTGCCATGATTCCAAAATTTCTTTCCTGATCAGTTACTACAAACAGTTCAAATTCCATTAATGAATATGTAATACTTATTTTTTTCAGTGTACACCATTGTGAATTTTTTACGCTGAACCCCAGTTACTATTTTGATGTTTCTTTTATCCAGATTTGAGATTTTACAGTTTTTTTCTGATTTGACTAAGCTGAATAGTTTGCTGTTATCAACAATGCTAATTACCCCCTCATCTGTAATATTATAAACAATAAAATAAATTCTTAATAGACCCAAACATTTTGAGTATCTCTTTGAAATGAATCTTTTATCCATATTTTCTGATATCTAGTTTTTAGATGATTTCTAGTCCATGAGGCAGCCTGATTTTTAATCTCATGGCTGCTAAATTTATCAAAGGCTTTGTTAAGGTTCTGGTGGCCATCATGTCTATGTGGACAATGGTTTTGGGAAAGTTGCAGCAGAGAATCAATGAAGTAGTAATAAAATATCTATTTTGGATACAAAAGATCCTTGGTTGGATTCCTGACATCCTAAGCTTAAAGGATCAGGTAGACATCTGCCTGCAAACTTGCAGATGTGCCATACAATGTCTCCCTAAAAACTTTGAAAGTTGTTGCCAGTGATGATTACCAACACTACACTAGATTAATCAAAGTTTTGACACAGCATAAGTCACCCTATAAAGATTTGAAAAGAAACACACACAATAAGTGAAAGCTCAGGGTGTTTGAAATCAGAGCAGCTGAACAAAAGACTGATTTGGCAAATACATCTTTCCTCTGTTTGCAAAATCATAGCACTTCTAGTTTAATTAAACTAAGTACTTCTAACTTTGCTTTAGACATAATAAATGCAAATCTAAATTTTGTACCATTCTTTAGATACAATTATGTATCTATTCTGCCTCTGAGTTAGTAGCTATTATGATAACTACAGGTAGTCTTCAACTTACAACAGTTCATTTGCAGACCATTCGAAATTACAACAGCACTGAAAAAAGTGACATATGACCATTTTTCACAGTTACAATTGTTGCAAAGTTCCCAAAATCACGTGATCAAAATTCAGGTGCCTGGCAACTGTTTCATATTTATGACAGTTGCTGTCTCCCAGGGTCACGCAATCATATTTTGCGACCTTCAGACAAGCAAAGTCAGTGGGGAAGCCAGATTCAGTTAACAATTGTGTTACTAATTTAACACCTGCAGTGATTCACTTAACAACTATGGCAAGAAAGGTCATAAAATGGAGCAAAACTCACTTAACAAATGTCTCAACAACAGACATTTTGGGCTCAATTTTGGTCATAAGTCAAGTATTCAAATTTGGAGAAAAACAATATAAATTAATGCAGATTGAACTTTGCTCAGCTCCTTGAAAACAGATTTCATCTTGAACTCTGGAGGGTAATCTTGAAATTCCATTCTATATTTAAGTTTTGGCTAAATGGGATTAAAAAGAAATCTCTAAATGTTTTTTTTCCTTAAAAAACAACTGGGGAATATCTCTCCAAAAGCATCACACAGCTAAGTTTTATGAGTTCACCTGTTTAAATGAAAAGTGATGGGCAAAAGAAATGGAAAGCTACTCAATTTCTACAGGAAGGACTTTAAAGCAAACAATGCTGCCCAAATGGGAAGTGGGGGGAATCTCCCTCCTGTATTAATAGAAAGTGTCACTCAGGCATGGTAGTAAATCAGTTCCCATCATAGACTACAGAATCTTTTTCATGGTGCATAGTTTGTGTCCTGCTATAACAAACAATTTCCTCCTGGTCAGACTGTGGCTAGAGTGCTTTTAAAAATGGGTACTGTATCACTGCTGATAGGAAGAATCAATAAACCATTTCTTGGTTAGTAAACAAGCAACAAGCTATCTGGCTCTGGATGGTGCTACTTGTATTAGTTCCCTTCTGTTGCCTGATGATGCTTAAGCTGGCTATTTCCTGCTTTTGCTTTTGTTGATGGTAGACAAACCTCCCAAAATAGACTTCAGAAGTTATACACAGGGTATGTTCATCTTTAGTGTGCAGTCACTGAACAAAATATGGTTGGAAAGAAGAACATGGACTCCAGTAAATATATAATTGGCTCCAATGGGGGAAGGTACTAGATTAATAACAGATCCTACCTCTCCTCCTACTCTCTCCCTTCCCATCTTTGAGTTAGGGTTGAGTATTTGTATCTTTTTAATAGTATTTTATTTGTATTGTTTATTGGTGCTGCATAATTTTATCTTTTTAATATTGTAAGCCACCCAGAGTTACCCTGTGGTAAGATAGGCACTCAATAAATTTATTTAATTAATTAATTAATAAAAAATCATTGGTCTGGCTTTGAGAAAGTTCAAGCAGAACTAAGGCCAAAATTATATTATTCACAATTTTCTCATTTGGAAACATCAGAAAATGCATAGTAAGATTCAGGGGTGGTGATTCAGGCGGTTCTGCTGATTCAGCCAAACTGGTTATTATGATTTTGCACAGTTCAGAGAACCAGTAAAATGCACTCTTGGATGGCTCCACCCCCTCCTGCCACCGCCATTCCTCTCCTCTCTTTTGCCGGTGAAAGAGAATGGTGGGGGGCAAGAGGCAGCCCCAAGCCCCAGCCATCGCTCTCCTCTGTTTTGCCAGTGAGGACTTCCCTGCGGGGACTTGCCCAGCTGCCCCCTGCCACCTCTCACCATGAGGAAAAGATCTCCTCATGCCAAGAGAAAATGGGTCAGCTTGACCCTTCCCCATGGGGACTTGCCCAGCTGCCCGCTGACATCTCTTGCCATGAGGAAAAGATTCCCTTCTCGCACCAAGAGCATGGGATAGCTTGAAACTTCTCTGCGAGTCCCTCCAGAGTGGATGTGGCCAACTTGATGTCACTCACAGCAAGGTGCCACCCCACCTTGCCATGAGTGACGTGGTGTTGGCCATGCCCACCCAGTCACATGACCACCTAGCCACACCATAGTGGGCATGGCTAGGTGGTCATGTGACTGGGGTGGGTGGCATAGCCACTTAGCAACACCCACCCACACATGACCACATACCACATAGCCACACCCACTACTAAGACATGCCCCCAGAACTGGTTGTTTAAAAAATTGAAACCCACCCCTGCCTGCGAGCCCAAAAAGTAAGGCCTTGGCTGTTTCATTCCACTCCCACCGATGCTGAATCGGCAGTTCCAGGACCCTGGACAGTGGTACCTGTCAATTTTTTTTACAGGTTTCTCCGTTTCACTGCCACTGATTTTAAAAGGCTCCAGCTGACAGGAAAAATCTGTTAGAGTGGGCAAGAAATATACAGGTCATTTTACTTAAAGAAGGGACATTATTTATGCTTATTACACCTCCTAAAAAACCTTGGTCTCCTCAAATTAGTGCAATTCATAATAAGGCTTATAGCACACTCTTGAGCTCAATCGATAGTGCTCTATATCTGAGCAAGAGTGTTGGGGCAACTAGCAGATTGTCTAGAGCTTTTTATAATGCTAAATTAAGGCCAGGTATGAGTGTCAGTGAACACCTCTGCAAATTAACTGAAATGAGGGCAGATCTAATACAGAGGTGGCAGATAGTCCCTGAAGAAGGGCTAATTAGTATAATTTTAAATTCTCTTGACTACATATGGAGAAACTTTATTACAGCTATGGACAATGTAAAGGAGGACACATTTTGCCTTGAGTATTTAACTGGTAAAATGATCACTGAAGAAGAATGGAGAAGTGATTATGGTATAAGACAAGGTAGCATTAAGCCACATAAGAGACCTGAATACACTGAATGGGTAAATGCAGTAAATAAATGTTACACTTGTGGGTCTGACAAGCATCTCAAATATGATTGCCCCCCCCCCCAAATAACTACCTTAGGTCTAATTCTAATCAGAGAAGGGGTAAAGGAAACAGAAGGGGACATGGCAGAGGGAACTCTGAATAATTTCAATCATTTCTGAATGTGGTAACTGAAGAAAAAGCTGGCAAAGTTAAAAATGATAAACATAATTATATTATTGACTCTGGGGCCAGCAGACACATAATCAATGATAAATGCCTATTTGATAAAATGGTAAATTTGGACTCACATGTTAAAGTGTCTACTGGAAATCACTCCCTTCTGAGATTGGGTTTCCTGACAACCACCCCTTGACACAGGGAGGCGGGACTGACTAGGTGGTTCTGCCCCAGGCAATTGGGTTTCAGAGGTTGCTTGGGGAGATTCCTTATTCCCTTGTCTACAGCTTGGCAGAGGCCCTGGTTACAGCTTGGAATAGTGCCACAGCTGGGGCTTTGGATCAGGTTGTGCCTTTGAGACCTCTTACTGTGCGCAGACCTTGGAAGTCCCTTGGTTTACTGAGAAGCTCCGGGGATGAGGTGACAGAGGAGATGTCTAGAGCACTGCTGGAGATCCGAGAAAGCTGAATCCGACCGAACACTACTAAGAGTCCTTATTGAAACTTATTTAGTGGCAATAAAAATGGCAAAGCACTCTTCCTTTGCCTCTCTTATTGCATCCGCAGGCTGTTGCCCAGCCACTCTGTTTAGGGTGACTCGCTCCCTCCTGAGATCAGGGGAGGTTGGGAAACCCTTGCAGGGTAGAGCTGAGGAGTTCACTCAGTTCCTGTTGGAGAAAATCGCTCAGATTCGGTCGGACTTGGACTCTAGCTGGACAGGATCTATGGAGGTGACTGGGACAGGTCTTACTCCAGTTATCTGGGAAGAGTTTGTTCCTGTGGCCCCTGATGATATGGGCAAGGTTGTAGATGTTGTGAATGCCACCACCTGTTTATTGGACCCGAGCCTTTCGTGGCTAGTTTCGGCTGGCCGGGAGGTGACATGCAGTTGGCTCCAGGTGGTGATCAATGCCTTCTTGAGTCAAGGATACTTCCCACTGTCCCTGAATGAGGCAGGGGTGAGGCCTCTCCTCAAGAAGCCCGCTTTGGACCTGACTGTTTTGAACAACTTTAGTCCAGTCTCCAATCTCCCCTTTTTGGGGAAGGTTGTTGAGGAGGTGGTGGCACTTCAACTCCTGCATACCTCGAAGAAAGCTGATTATCTGGATCCTTTACAGTTTGGTTTCAGGCCTGGGTACAGCACTGAGACAGTATTGGTCACACTAGCAGATGATCTCTGGTGGGCCAGTGATGGGGGAGCTTCCTCTGTCCTGGTGCTTCTTGACCTCTCGGGGGCTTTTGGTACCATTGACCATGGTATCCTTATGGGATTGGGAGTGGGAGGCACTGTTTTATGGTGGTTCTCCTCCTATATCTCTGGCCATTCCCAGTTGATGTTGGAAGAGGGGGCAGAGATCTGATCCAAGGCCCCTGCCTTGCAGGGTTCCTCAGGGTTCGGTTCTCTCCCCCCTCCTATTTAACATATACATCTCTGGGTGAGATCATCTGATGTCATTGGGTAGTGTGTCATCAGTATGCTGATCATACCCAATTGTATATCTCTGCCCCGCGCCGAATTAGTGATGCCGTTGAGGTGATGTCCCGGTGCCTGGAGGCTGTGGGGATCTGAATGGGGACCAATAGGCTCAGACTCAACCATGAAAAGACTGAGGGGCTTTAGATGTTGCCTCCGTGTGGTCCGATGGATTGTCCATCTTTAACAATGGGGGGAGAAAAATTACTCCCCTTAGAAAGGGCACTCAACTTAGGAATTCTCTTGGATCAACAGCTGCAATTGGACCAGCATTTGGTGGCTGTGGCCAAGGAGCTTATACACAGGTTTGCCTGTTGTATGAGTTGCACCACTTCCTGGACCAGGAGGCTCTTCTTACAGTCACTCATGCTCTTGTCACCTCTCGGTTAGATTACTGTAATGCACTAGACATGGGGCTACCATTGAGCAGCACTTGGAAACTTCAATTGGTCCAGAATGCAGCCACGTGAGTGATGAAGAGTGTACCAACAATTTTATTGTTGTAGTAAATGCTCTTTTAAATATAGCTGTTGAATTGTTTTTAATCATGTTGTAAGCCTCCTCAAGTTCCCCTTGACTGGGGAAGAGAAGCAGGGTATAAATCAAATAAATCAAATAAATAAATAAATAAATAAATAAATAAATAAATAAATTCTGTCAAGGTGAAAGGTAAAGGTATTGTAGGGAACCCAAAGGTGTGTTGTATGTGCCTGAAATAACAAATAATTTGATTAGTGTGTTTGAACTTTGTGAAAAAACAAAAGCAGAGGTCTTGTTCAAAGAGGGTGCTGGTTATGTCAAAAACAATGGCGTCAGAATTAAAATAAATGAAAAATTACCTTTTTACATTCCTGATCCATAATCTAAACTTCCTGTAATTAAAGGCACAGGCCAGGAAGAAAGCAAGAAACCTAAAAACAAACAAACCAAGATAGTGAGATTTGATCTTAACCCTATGCCTAAAGATGAAACTTTGGCATCTGTAAAAAAAAGTATCTATAGGAAAACCAATGCATAATGAATGTGCCCATCTGCTCCATAGAAAAATGGGTCACATACATTTTCCTGTAATTCAGAAAAGGAATACTCTAGGGGTATTGAAATAAATAATTGTGACAATTATCTGGATTGTTCAGTTTTTAAATCAGTTAAATCCAAAGTCAAGCCTATTCCAAAGCAGTCAACAAGAACTACTCAGTGCATCTTCCAATTAGTGGAATTGGTTGGACATAGACCTGGTTGGAGCTTTGAAGCCTTCCCTGGGTAAGAAAAAATATTTTCTTACCATTGTAGATGGGACTCCCTATATCCATTCATTATCTTGCTTGTATCTTATCATGTGTTGCTATATCTCCAATGAATAAAGAAATTTTATGACATCTTGCGTGCGCTGGCCTTTAATGGGGAAGATGCCACCCAATCTCAAAATCAATTATCTTACAATGGAAGAGTTACCCTGCAGCAGTTAGACCAGGAGTATTTTCCAAAGATTGGCCCACATTGAATTGTGGAACTGCAGAGTTGTAAAGGACCGTAACAATTATATAGTCTAACATTCAGCAATTGCAAAGGAAATACTGTACTTATGAGAGGTTGCTGCTCAGCCTCTTATCTCGTTTGTTTGTTTGTTTGTTTGTTTGTTATTTATTTATTTATTACATTTTTATGCTGCCCAATTCCCGAAGAACTCTGGGTAGCTTACAAGATAGATAGCAACAGTTTTTATATACTGCTTATCATAGCTTTACAACACTCCCCAAGCACTTACAGAGTCAGCATATTGCCCCCAAACAATCTGGGTCCTCATTTTACTGACCTTTAGAAGGATGGAAGGCTGAGTC
>JANHGC010001193.1:0-16774 GCA_027560395.1 Boaedon fuliginosus
AATAGGTTAGTCAGTGGATGACATCCCCTGAAAATAAGACCAGGTGCCTTTTTTGGTGGCAAAAAAAAAGTAAGACAAGGTCTTATTTTTGGGGAAACACGGTAGATCATTAGTAATTTGCGTGATTGTTTCAGTTACCAAATTTATTTTACTTTTTTCTTGTTTTAAAAGAATTTCCAGATCAGAAACTGTTTGGTGCGCTGTTAATCAAATGTGTGGTACAACTGGAACTTATTCAAACAATAGACAACATCGTATTTTTCCCAGCAACCAGCAAAAAAGAAGATGCAGAGAATCTAGCTGCAGCACAGGTAAGGAGAGTCCACTAGTGTGCATTCATACAAGTGTTTTCTTCTTCCAGTCTTGAGCCAAGTGCTCTGTTTCATAAAATTTGTAATTTCTGGAGGAAAATTCCTAGATTTCCAAACATTTCAATAAGCATCCAGAATAAACCATGATAACGGAAAATTGGACCTGCATCATAACATAAACTCTGGCCTTTTGTAGTTGAGTGCCAAGGTTTAGATGCAAGTATGTCAGATTTGGTCTACATTGTGTTATCACAAAGTATGTTTTGTTGTTTGCTTTCTTGACCCTTGAAGATTCTTAGAACACTTCTTATTTAGATACCAGAAAAATTTAGATATTGAAAGTGAGATTTAGTTTCTTGTTTCTTCTGTAAACCATTTGAGTGTATCCTGTTTAATCAAACAGTTACATAGAGAATATCTTTTAGATACAAACAAGCTTCACATCTGATGCAGATTTCCTTATTTATTACTTGTAAGTGTTTCCATGTGCCTTTCTCTTAAATAATTTTGGAGACAGTGGTACATATTTTTAGGGGAAAAGCATATGATTTGCCTCATTACCATCACTGTGGCTACATAAGAAGCAGCTGCTCATGGATAGCGGCTGCTCCTGAAGGATGTTGTTTTCTTGTCTTTTGGATATGGGTAATCATTAAGTAACAACATAGTTTAGAATTCATATAGAGCAGACTTGTATAGTGTAAATATATTTTAACACATAAGTTGTAAATTTACTTAGAGTAAAATGTCAATTGAACCGATTCCCCATTTAGCAGACTTGAGATACAGTGGGCAAAATCTATGTGCAGGTATCACCTCAAAATAATGGACATTTCTTGTATCTGATTTAATTGATTTAATCTGATCAATTGCATCTTTTTACATTATTTGCATTGTTGTACATTTTGCATCAATTTATGTCCTAATATAACTAGCTAATGTCATAAATTCATATTTGAGATTTATTTATTATGATATCTTGATGAAATCAGTTGGTTCTCAACAGCTGGAAACCATATTAAGATATATTGTGACACCCAAAAGCTAATAATATTTCCTTCCTTCCTTCCTTCCTTCCTTCCTTCCTTCCTTCCTTCCTTCCTTCCTTCCTTCCTTCCTTCCTTCCTTCCATCCATCCAGAGGGATGCAGTGGACTTTAATGTACATGTGGACACACAAGATCAAGGAATGTATTGTTTTTTAACATCACAGCAGCTTTTCAAACTGCTGGATTGTTTATTAGAATCTCATAAATTTGCTAAAGCTTTCAACTCAAATAATGAGCAAAGAACTGCACTTTGGAAAGCAGGTAAGCCTTTCTTGCCAATTGTAAGGATTTTAAATGATGAACATTACACAGAAATTCTGTTCAGGTAGTCCTCAGATTACGGGAGCAATTGGGGCTTGATTTTCCATCACTAAGCAGTGTTGTTGTGAAGTGCAACCTAACTTGACCACATTCTTAACAACAGCAATCCCATAGTCACAATTGCCATTATTACCCCAGAGCTATGCAATTTGTTATATGGGAAGAGATGAGAGCCCAGTCAAATGGCTGCATGTGAGAGCTCCAGGCAAGCTGGAGTTGCCACAGGCAGGTGCAAGCAGAAAGTACAAAGCGTAGGTTGGTGAAAAAGTGGCAGGAATTACTTCCAGTTAGCTTCTTCATTATCTTTGCTTGTGGGAAGTCAGTATGGAAATTGTAATCATGTGGCTATAGCTTGCTGCAACATTGTAATTATAAATTGAGCACTGAGGACACAGCTGTCGATCATATGACTCCAGGGACACTGCAATGGCCAGAATTCAGAAGACTGATGGTAAATCTTCCTCATTTACTGCCATCAAAACTTTGAACAGTAGCTAAACAAATGGTTTAAATTGAGGTCTACCTGTAAGTTATTTTAATGTGGCATAGTAAAATTATAAATGAAAAACATAACAATGCTTTTAGCTTCAAGTACTGATCACAGAAACATTAAATCATATCTTAACGTCTGTAACCCATTTTTTTTATTCTGAAATTTTAGAGAAATAGGAATTATGGATTTGCCTTTGTTGTTCACTCATCATTTCTTCAATGACTTTGATTCAATAATTCAATAATTCTTTAAAGAATTAAATATTTTCAGATGGGTAACCATAATTTGTAACAACAAAAATGATATATATATCTATATATATATACTTAATATTGTGCTGTGTCACTAGTATTTTTTATCACATGTGCATGCATGGAATTTTGAGATTCCATAGCCCCAAAATGTATGCAATGGAGGAGGAAGAATCTGCTCATTCACAACATAGTTGCGCCCATCTATATAACAAATCAAAAACTTATATTTAACAAATGGCAGGGTTTCCTTCTAATCCATGCAAAACCTCAAAATGCTTCCTGCTACCCTCACCTCACTTTTGTCTTTTTATTTATTTATTTGTTTGTTTGTTTGTTTGTTTGTTTTATTAGAGTCATACCCCGTCTTTCTTCCCCTTTGCAAAGGAATGCAAAGCGGCTATAGCTAACAATATTTCTATGTAATATGTAGCCCAGAAATATTCCTATATCTAAAGGTTTTCTTGGATGCTAGTGATTTGCTTTATCAGAATGATAGTTTTTCTTTTTCTTTTTAATTTACAAAATGTATTGATGAGCAGGAACACTGCAGGCATTAAGAGACATTCCATGAAGAGGGAGAATACCAAAATGTAGACCTTGGCTGATGACTACAATTAGATAAGAATTTCTGCTGCTGAACGATGTAGCTTAACACATGGCTGCATCACTTAGCAATAGCAATCCTGACAGGCCCAGTTGCTATCACAATTCAAGAAGTTCACTAACTGAGAAGCAGAGGGAGTCCCAGATAAAGAGTGCAGAGGTGCCACTGGTGGGGTGAGAGGCCCTGGGAGGCCTAACACTGGCTACATTGAGTTGGGATGGGAGTGCTGCAGTTAACCATCATTGTTAACTGAACTTAGTGAGTTCTGAGAGGCTAGGGAAGGAGAGTATAGGGTGTGCTTATGGATAGAGATGAGAAAGAATATACTGTGGCTCAGGAGCTTCTTGGTCCACTGCAGCTCTGGGGCTGTAAGAATCCCTTGAGTTACAGTATGGTGCAAAGCCACTATGACCGAGAAAGCTTCAACCATCCTGGCCTGCCACAACAGCCTGGTGCAAAGCTGCTACATTTGGCTTTAAAAAAGATTATATTAATACATATCCAACTCCTACTCTTGTAGAATTTTAGAAGCATCCTGATTAGGGAATCTGGATGCTATGAATATTTATTTATTTATTTATTTATTTATTTATTAAATTTATACCCCGCCTCTCTTCACCCCTTGCGGGGGAACTCGCAAGCCTATGCAATAGCCATTTTTGCCTGGTTTTTTTTACTCAAGTGCTGATTTTTAGATAGTTAATAAAATCTAAATAACATATATTGTTTTGGCAGGTTTCAAAGGGAAATCGAAGCCCAATCTTTTAAAACAGGAGACTAGCAGTCTTGCCTGTGGGTTACGTATACTCTTCCGCATGTACATGGATGAAAGTCGCAAAGATGCCTGGGAAGAAGTGCAACAACGATTACTAAAGTAAGGTTTGTTCACAATTTTTATCTGGCTGCATAGTAGAATTTAAAAATTTAAAGATATACTGAATTGGTTAATTTTCAGTAATTAACCTCATGACACAGATGATTCCGTTTAGCAAAGTTCTTCAAAAGAAGAATATGTTGAGACGACAGTTAAGGAAATAGCCAGCAAGTCATCATCTATCAGCATTTCTCTAGATCTACCCTTTTGTTTATTAGGAATATTTTCTATTATTCTAGTGGTTCAATAAACAGGCATATGATCTCACTCCTTCCTTTTCCTTTTACTGCCAATTACCAATATCTGACAAATTGACTGCCAGTAACCATCTTATTTGAGATGAGACCATTCAGTAATACAATATGCTAAAGTGTTTTATCTAACTTTTAAGTATGCTTGGGTTTACTGATGTCCCCTGATGTGTTGGTGTAGGATGGGATTATTGAAATCTTTCTGAATATGCAGTTTTTCTGATAAGGGTTCTATGTCGAAGATAAACAATTAAACTTTGGTTTTATGTTGGCATGTTGCTTGTAGTGTCTGCAAAGAAGCTCTCAGCTACTTCCTTACTTTGACCTCAGAGAGTCACCGGGAAGCTTGGACTAGCCTGTTGCTTTTATTCTTAACAAAGGTTCTGAAGATAAGTGATGATCGGGTAAGTGTTCTCGATGTTTAGGAATTGAGCCCACTTTTTTTTCCTTACGAACAACAGGTCATAATCATCATAAACCGGTTTTAGGATAGATTCCCTTCCATTGTTGAGGAAAAAAACATTCCAATCCATTAATGCTATATTGTCATTTGCCTTTTTTTCCTCTCCTGGTGCCAGTACTTCAGTGCCAATAAGACCTGCACACTTGTTTCTTCAGAAAATGGGATTGGGGATCTGACACCTAGATAATTCTTATTGTAATGTTTAAATTAGTGCATTTACTTATTAATGTCTAATAGAATTCTTTTTTTCCCTTAGTTCAAAGCTCATGCATCTTTCTACTATCCCCTTTTGTGTGAAATAATGCAATTTGATCTGATTCCTGAACTCCGGGCTGTTTTGAGAAGATTTTTTCTACGAATTGGAGTTGTTTTCCAAATATCTCAGCCAGCAGATCAAGAGGAAGATGTAGCCAAGCAGTAGAAGTATAACTAAGGAAACTAAGAACCAAATCAACTTGCACTGGATGTTCATAATGAGGGTCTCTATATGGCAGTGTGTGCATCTGCAGGTTCACAGTATAGAGGAAAGCTGTAACTTAGGCTTGCAAAACATTTAATTCTCCAGTGGATTTTTCTTTCTCCCTTTCCTGGCTTATGCTGAGCATAAAGCCTGTTTTAAACAGTCTTATTGTCAGCTTGGACTGTGATGGCCTCTTATTCAGACATGCATACATATGTGTATGTGTGGGCATATGTATGTTTATGATGGCTGTGAACTTAAGATTTGTACCCAAAGAACTAACACTTAAAAAGTTTGAATTTCCATAGAGTACAACTCAGGAGAACTGTATTTGAAAGAATGGTTTGTACTGAGAGCACAGGAAAACACTAGGTAAGAGATCTAGCAACTTTATGGAATTCTTATTCTGAAAAAAAAATCTGCAAACTCAAGCTGAGATATAGTTAATCTTTCTTCAGTGAAAAAACATAAGAGTGCAGGTCTGTAATATAAAATTACAAACACTATATAGTTCTTCCTGCATTCTTTTATAATTTCATAGAAACCCATACATTTGTTTTTACCAAATGCACTAGTCCGAGTTTATGTTGTGATTGATTTGGTCTGTACCCTAAAAGTTAGTCTTGCTAACTTTAGTGAAGGGCAGAGATTGAAAAAGTCACAACTGGCGTAACTCTTTGTAATATAGCTGTGATAGGGCTTTTAATTATAATAAGCCATTGCAACGATCCTTCTGGGCTGGAACTTGAATCACTGCAAATGAGTCTAGGTTTTATGTCACCTTTTGGGGGGTTGTTTGATGTAGATTTCACTCTGTGTACAGAATGTAATGTTAAATATATTCAAGTAACAAATCTGGCATGGTTTAGGGACGGTTTTAAATTTATTGGAAATGTATTCATACTGTGAATTGTGCTCTGATGGTTAAAGAAAAGATTGTCAAGCATTCTGTCTTACAGTGGATGTAGAAAATTTTTTCAGATGGAAAAATGTATATGGTACAGCTCTGTAAAGTTTTCTATGTAAATTCTGTACAACTTTCTGTACAATATTGGTTCTCATCTGGCATATTCTAATCAGGTTATAAGTCAATAAAGTTTTTGAATTCTTTCATCGGTGCAATGAAAACCAATGCAATGTAAAACTACTTGTTTTAATGTTTCAAGAAACTTAAAAGTTTAACAATGATGGTTAACAGTGCTGAAGCAAATTGCCTTCAGCATGTTTGCAAGTGATTAAAGAATTTAACTTAATTCAAGTATCATTCCTTCTATTTTTCAGTTCAAATCTTCCTATTTTGGAAAAGCTGTAGCTACATCAAGATATAGGACAGTAGTAATCTCACATACAGAACGGCAGAATTGAAAGCTGCCTCGAACTGACTCCCATGCAAAAGTGTCTCCAATAGCCAGATACAAAACAAGAAGGGCTGATACTGCAAGTGTCAGGTAGCTGATCAAGGCTAGTAGCTTCATCATCCAATAAGTGGCGTATCTGTTATTCAGAGCAGAAAAGACAAGCAGCAGCTTTCCAGCCTGTGATGAGAAAAGACTGCTGGATCTTTAGTATCTTATAGCTATAGAGTAGCTGCAAAAATCAAGGATTTTAAATGAGACAGAAGTGTAACCCTACTCTGAGAAAAGAATATTCCCTTGAAAAACTGGTGTAGTACATCCCTTTCCTTTTTGCTCTAGGCAATTGAGGACACAAGCTAAACTTAACAATGAGGTACCAAAGGTGCTTTTTCAAGGGGCACCGGGACTTTCTGGTTTTTCTTTGAAGACGTTTCGCTTCTCATCCAAGAAGTTTCTTCAGCTCTGAAGTATTATGAAGTACTTTTTGGGCTCCAAATATGAGACTCAATGATCCCTTCCCATTTGAATGGAAAGGGTTAGTAACCAATGACGTTGCCAATGATTGACATTACAAATTACTGTATTTGGCTATTATAGCTTCTCTTCTGTTCACCTGTACATTTGCCTAAAAGCAATTGTTTTTTGTTACAATTAAATGTTCAATAAAGGAGAACGACATCCAGGTGAAAGGACAAGGATACTTCGGTGATCAGAAAATTCTTCAAGGCATCTTTTTCTACCCATCCAGCTGTCCAGATGTTATAGTTGGGAAACTGATTCTTTTTGGAAAAGAATCCATTTTAATGGTATATTACATATACTATTAAATATTAAATAGTATGTGTAACATACAGTAAACACCTTGCAGTTACACAAAAAGGAACTTTTATTTGTACTAGACTTAGTTCAGTCAGAATTTAGTTCCATAACTAAACATGCCATTTCTACTTCACTAAGAAGAATCCTCAAGGAAACTCCAGAGCTTTAATTATTAAAGACAATTTATTCATTTCACAAAATATCCATCTTCACACATACTTCATTAGAATCCTGATAAAAATATAATTTATTTTGTCATCTTAAGTCATGAACATAAATACATATATAGAATTCACTACTATTTGAACACACATATACACATATAAAACAGCACTTTAGCATTTTAGAACAAATGATTGGATAAGATTTGTGGGCTAGAAGTAAAGCAGCAATGAATTTAAATCCTGGGTAGTCCCTAAACATCTATTACATGTCTTAAGAACAATAAGCCACACTTTTATTTGATTACATTCAGGTCATATTTCTCAATACGTCTGAGGTAATTTTTCAGAGAAAAAGAATCCAAAAATAAATTTTGCCTCGGTACTGTTAAATGTACACTAAATTGTACATTTAGCTATATACTCTGAAGCTGTCATGAAATTTACTGTGGTAATATATTTCCAAATTTAAATGTCATTAGTAATGTATCAATAATTGAACAAAGTAGGCATTGTTTTCACAATCAACTATGAATATAAAAGTGCAATAGTGAAATTTTGAAAGGCACAGACAGCTTTAACACAAGTTTATTTAGCCATGGGCAGTTGACAGCCCCTGCCAATTGAATGTTATGCTCTTCTGAGAAGTTGGTTTAGCTTGGCTTGACTGCTCAGCCATGAGTCTTTTAAGGGTTTCTGATGTCCCAGGTCTAAGCCATGGTTCAGTTGCCACAGAATCAATCGAACTGGGTCTTCTGCCATGTCTAGGAAGTAATTCCTTCAGGATGTCATCACCATTCCCCAATGAAATGTCATCCGCTTGAGGAAAAAGAAATTTTAATATATGAAGTCATATCCTACCATATATTTCAATGACCAAATTATTCATTCTGCAGTATTACAGAGGACTTCTGTGGAATAAAATTGCAGAAGGTCAGCACAACTGTTGCCGAATCAGGGTACTTCTGATTTTCAATACTTCTTTATTCTGAAGTCACTGGTCAAATAATGTTGGCGTTTCTAAGGTAAGTATGAAGGTGATCAAGACCAACTGCATACTATGCCTTAAAACAGCACTGGAGGATCCAGTTCCCCCTTTCCATATATCTCTTACACTTGTATGCAAAAGTTTAGGTACTCCTGGTCATGTAGGTACTTCATGATCAATTTGGAAGATCGCTTCAGATTGACTTGCTGAAATAATCTCTCTTCAGGTTTCAATTACTTGGTAAGAAAAAAATTCTGCTAAAAAGGCCTAAAAGTTAATCAAATGTTCAAAACAAACCAGAAATCATCACAAATGACCCACTGACATTTAATTGACATTGGAATCCCTGTCATAGAACATTGTATATATAACAATTACTTTGCATGGCAGAGTTATCAAAATAACACTTTTCTTCAACCTCGTCATAAAGGTCAATATCTCAGGTATGCAAAAGAACACTTACAAATCTCCAATCTTTTGGAGAATAGTGCTTTGGATTACTGAGATAAAGTTTGAACGTTTTGACCACAACAACATAACAGACTTTTGGAGAAAAAGAGGTGAAGCATTTGAAGAAAAAGAATACCTTGCCAACAATTAAATATACAGGAGGCTCTATGATGCTCAGGGATTGTATGGCAGCCAAGGGTACAGGAAATATTGTATGTATGGAGGGAAAAATAGATTTATCTATATATAAAGGTATCTTATATAAAGCAAATTACTACTAACTAATAAATTACTAAAGTGTCAAATTTAAAGAAAATTAATTGCAGGGGAAACTTAAAAATCTGCATATGCATCAAATGGTGGATACTTTTCCAGATAAATTCAGTCCTTTTCAAAACACAGGTGGAAATTCTGAGTACCAGTCTGTGTATATGAAAGACAAGTATCACATTTGACTATTTTTGGGTCTACAGTTACATATATAATTCATAAAAAGGGATTAATAAATTAATTTTAATCAAACCCAAACTTCGTAACACAAAAAAAATTACAATAAAAGATTCTTCTTGAAATTGCAGCTTCAGCAATAAATAATTATATCAAATTTGGAAATAGGTCAAGCCCAATATAGAGTCTTAGGATTCCTCTGGGTGAGCCTCATGACTGCCTTCAATTTCTTTTTCTGCCGCTGGCATTCAGGATCAAACCAACGGGGTCTACCCACTCAGGCTCTTTTTGTAGCAGGTTTAGTCTTAGGTTTTAAGGATTCCATACTATAAAGAATTTCACCTAGGAGCAATATGTAGACACATATGTGCAGAAGCTGAGTTTTTTAAAATGATGTTGCAAAATCAAATGTTTGAATAGCACATGGTAGCATTCACCAAAGAAAAGCTCTATATACCCAGAACAGCTTCTCTATGAAAAAAAAATCTATTTTGGCATTTGCTGCATTGACAAACTGGAATTCAAAAAGGATCTTCAAATATCTATGAGTCTATCTAAAAGATAACTAAAAGAAACTAAATTTGGTCAGTTACTCACCCTGACTATCACTTCCTTTCTACAAAGAAAATGTCAAAAATCAGTCCAGATTTTGGTGATGGAATATGCTAACCTATCAAGAAAGAATATATGATATTTGAAGGAAAATCATTTTCAACACCTCATTAGTTTCTTTATGGTAATGGTACCTGCTACATAATGTTTCCTGGTGAAGGGAAATTTCAACACGTTTGTAGACTGCATAAAGCAGGTGGTGGTGGTGGGGGATTAAAATTATCTTCCCAGAATGGTAAACCTGGCTCAGAAAAATCCAAAATGAAATTTCAAATAAAAACACACAAATTTGAGAAAATTCCCCTTGACCGGGGAAGAGAGGCAGGGTATAAATCTAATAAATAAATAAAAGCCAAATTTGAGAAAAGCCAATTTGCATTCTGACTGAAGGACAGCAGTCAGGAAATTTAAAGAATGAGTTAAGTCACAGGTGTCAAACTCCCATCCCATTGATGTCATGTGATGTATCATGATGATTTTTATCTTTACGAGCTGTGGTAGGCATGACCTGCGTGTGACACATCCAGCCCGTGAGCCGCCAGTTTGACACCCTGAGTTAAGTAGTTAAGACTACTTTTAATGCAATCAATGATAAATTAATTATGAATCAGATGCATGCTGCAACCAAGGATTAAGATGATGTTGACTGTGATATAACTATAGTGCTACATTCGGATGAATCCAACAAGGTGAAAGAAGGCTACAATTAACTTGTTGCCTAAAGTGATCTGCAGCTACCTCCTGTTTTTTTCTGCTTTAGTTTTTTCTTCTTTTAATTACAAGGCTACAAAGAAAATCCACAGCAATTACTACCTACCACCACCACTCCATTTTAAATGTTAACGTACTTACTTACATATGTTAAAAATCTGAATGTGGAAGGGAAGAGTAATGACAGTGCAGTGCAGTGCAGTACTCTTTGTTTTCTGTGCAGTAGCTTAGCCATGGTAGCATATTGGCCATATATGTGGGATGTGCAGCTTATATGCAGTACTTTGCCTTTGGCTAGCCTTTCCCACACTATGGGTACTAAATGTGCAGGTCATCTCCCAGGAACTCACAGCTAGTGTGACAATTTCTGAGAATCCTGCAAGATGACCTGCAAACATCTGAAAGACACCAAGTTTGGGAAAAGTTGCTCTAGGTAAAGTTTGCTCACATTGTTTCAATCAATCCTTCCAACTCTTAACAAAATGTTCAATTCTTCAATAATTTCTGTCCTAACATTCAATAAAGAAATCATACCTATATGAACTGCCTTGTTATGTAGTTCATTTAATCTTTGCAGCCTTTCTTCATTTCTGGCTTTTAATTGATCTATATTCAGACTAGAATTTGACTGGAGAGAGCTGTTGTCCAACTGTGCTGGTGGAGTCACCCTATGAAAAGCATCATCCTGAAGATACAGAGAATTGTGATGAAATGCTTGTCAAGTCAACATTACTGGAATTGTCAAAATAACCACATATTCAACTCAAAAATTTGCATGTCACACAGAAACATTATAAAGAAAATGCTAGTTATCTCATGAGTTTATTAATAATGAAAATTAAGGTGTTAATTTTTCCTGTTACCTCAACATACTTCCATAGCTGCTGATTAAATGTCTAATGTAGACCTTGATAACGTGAGTCTGATTTTGGCTAACAGCTAGTGTTAAAATGCCTTATCTTGCTAATTATCATTATTATTACTATATAGTGGAACCTCAGTTCGTGAACGCTTCTGTTTGTGACCAATTCGGATTCCAACCAAAAAATCCACCCAAGTTTTTAATCGGTTCACGACTCAAAAATTGGGTGGAGAACAAACACAATGCAGAAAGATTCCTTTCTGCTCCGATTTCCCCTTCCACGCATGCGCAGTGTTGCTTTGGATTGCAACCAAATCGGTTCGCAACCCAAATCCAGGAACGGATTGCAGTCACAAACCGAGACTCCACTCTATTGATTTGGAGAAAAAAGACTATAGTTTTAATTGTTAGTTTCAGACTTGCAGACTAGGTCAGTAGCAATCAGTTCTTAATTCAATACACAGAGCTCTACTGCCAGGAAATATAGAATTAGAAAGATATTATAAACCAGCACATACACACACACACACAGGGAGAGAGAGAAAGAGAAAGAGAAAAAGAGAGAATTTAATTGAATAAAGTTTGTTAAAATAAGCACACGGTAGAATTTGACTTCAGTAAGACAAAGCTTCAATGGGGAAAAAAAATCTGATAAATTCCTTTACCTTCTTTTCTCTCCTTCTTTCTCTTGCCGATACAGGAGGTGAAGGAGTTATATTCTTATTGTAGTTATGCTCTTCTAAAATTGGATAAGTTTCACCATCTGTATCTAGGAGAAGCAAGTATCAAAATGTAAGTTCATACTGGATTTTTAAGCAATATTCAAATTGCAAAGCTAGTTTCTGAACTATATTAGTTAACCATAAACAGGTAACCTTACAACCATTCATTTAGTGACCATTGAAATTTGTAATGGCACTGAAACAAGTGACTTATGACCATTTTTTATATTTACAACCATTTCAGCATCCCCATGCTCTTGTGATCAAAATTTGGATGCTTGGCAACTGGTTCATATTTAGGATGATTGGAGTGTCCTGAAATCCTGTGACCACCTTTTGCAACCTTCTGACAAGCAAAGTCAATGAGGAAGCCAGATTCACTTAATTATTGCAGTGATTCATTTAACAACTGTGGCAAGAAAGGTAATAAAATGGGGCTTTTGTTCATCAACTGATTTTTGAGTCATGAACCAATTCAAAAATTGGGCTGCATTTTTGTTCGGGAACCAAATTGATCACGAACAGAAACATTCACAAACCGAGGTTTCATTGTATTATGGAAAAATTAGACCAAAACAGTAACTTGATTCATTGAAGAGATGTAATTTAGAAAATGCTTCAACACACTACATTCAAACTTCTATTGCTGTATTTCTGAATAATGGAAAACTATTAAATGTATCTATAGAAACCCAGAAAAATGAAATAGTTGAAAATAGTTGATTTTATTCCTATAAATTTAGGATGATATATGCCTTCCAAACAAACTATAAATATAAGCTATGACTAAAATGCTGCATACACTTGAAAAGAATGCAGCATACATACAAGATAGCTCTTCTTGATCAGTAGTCTACCAAATATAGAAATACTGAAAAGATAAATTCACCAATAAAAGCACTCTCAGATTCCAGGAGTGAGGTTTTCATAAATCCATCTGAGTCTGCATCTCTAATCTACAAATGAAAAACAACAGAAAAAATGTAATGCGGTACTGAAAAGTTACCTTTTAAAAAGCAAGCCACAATTTCATTTCCATATATCTTTCATTCTGCATGTATATAATCTTTGGACTACCCTG
Source organism: Boaedon fuliginosus (assembly GCA_027560395.1). NCBI lineage: Eukaryota > Metazoa > Chordata > Lepidosauria > Squamata > Lamprophiidae > Boaedon > Boaedon fuliginosus. The sequence goes on from JANHGC010001193.1 coordinate 13,288, forward strand.
GAAATAACTATTAATTCAGAATAAATTTTATTAAATGAAGAATAAAATAAAGTCCCAATGAATCACAGCAGAGATCTATTTATCTATCCAATCAACAAGATGCCTCTGTGTAGCCACAAGCAGGGTGGAAGTATGATAGAATCTGTTCATGTTTACCTGGCACTGAAGGAGGAAAAGCCCTAAAAGTGAAGATAATTAATAACTATCAAGACAACTAGCCACTAGTCATGTACCTCTTTTAAAGGATTAATTTATTTAATCTCTAATTGGTAACTATCATGTTTACAATTTATGTAATAAATTTCAATTTAACTACAAACAGTTAAAAATCTACTTCCTTTTCAGTACCATTCTAGGTACACACAACACTGAGATACAGTATAGTGAGAAAGATTTCTATCTGATTTCTCTAATATTATAATTTAATCTTTTTCTATGTGTCCTCATTAAAAGTAAAATTTCATTTCAACTGAACTCAATGTGTTAATGAATACCTCTCTTTGGTTTTCTTGGCAACAATGTGGAAGTGGTCTTTCAATGCCTTAATCCAAGATTTGAAAAAGTTTCAATAGTTGAAACTTTCCTAACAATGGATCTACTTCAGCCCATGGATCATTTTAGTTCTCCTTTGTGCAGCTTTTCCTGCTCTACTATATTTATTTCAAAGTGAGATATATTTAATTTTCTATGTGTCAGCTTATCTCATATTCACATCTCCAGTTTGCAAAAAATACAAAATAATGATATCAATAATGATCAAACTATTTGAGGATGTTCAACATAAAAGTTAAACATATCCAACTCTCATTACTAAGGAAATATTTTAAACTCTCTCTCAAACAGTTTTGAGAAATTGTTTTTAAAAGATAACTAAAGATCCTTTCGAATACTGTTCCAAGTTTCAGCCTTCAAATTACAGTGGAATGTGTAACGATTACACAACTATTCAATACTGTTAATAAGCGTTCACAACGTGAACCGCCTCGAGTTCCCTTTGACCGGGGAAATGAGGCGGGGTATAAAACAAATAAATAATAAATGTGAATCCCAGCACTGTTGCTTTTCAAAGGCACTGTTTCCAGAAGGCTTTGAAGATTATATACGCAACCCATGATACCACCTTAACTTACACAAATAAGATACCTTAAAGAAGTCATAGAGGCAACTAGATGGGACCAGCTAGAAAAATCTGGAGCTGTAATCCTCATATAAAAAAGTGAAATCTCTAATAAAAACTGAATATGAAAGTCAAAGGGTCAAGAAATATGAAGTACATAAATTCACAAAGTGATTATTTCCCACAAGGAATAAAAAAATGAGTAAGTTAATTCTATTGTTACTCACCAATCTCTTGTCTCTTGATCTAAAGCTAGATACTGGCTCATCAAAATCTAGGGAACCTAATAAAGCAAACATATTGATAAGAAAAACAGAATTATAAACCAAAGGACCCTGAAAGTGTTCCATAACACTAGAATTCAGGAATATAATATTATCAAAGCCATACATTCAAAATGACACCAATAACAATAGAATTTTACTAAGAAACGGTAATGTTGATAATTATAATTACATGCAAATAAACAAAAATTGATAGTGGAACAGGAATGAAGTAGAACATTGAATATGTTATCACCAAATCCTGCAATTTATTAGACATTTACTGAGGAACTTATATACAAATAGGATTTTTCTTATAAATTGTGCATCCTCCTGCATAAAATTTTGTGCATCCCTCTGCACTCATTTTTTTTCTTTTAAATAAGTTCTTGATCAATATTCAGCCAATTTGCAAATCCCAAAATATGGGTACTGTATTGTTAATATTATATTTTTACATCTGTTCTGCGGTGAAGCAACTTTGTTCATTTTTTTGTACTTTGTGCAATTTTATATCACAAGATCTAAAAACCCCAATTGAAGATTCCCTTGTTAATTTTGAGATCCCAGATCTCTAAAATTAAAATCATCACCAAGATGGAGTCTCCCAGAAATCTGATTTAATAGAATTTGAATATTGTAAACATGAGGAAAAAGAATGCCAGAATTCTGCCCAATTGCAGGAGATGGAGATGTCCCCTATGAAGGTAGGAGAAAACTCACGAATATCAATGGCAAAAAAATACTGCAGAAATTAGCCACATAGAAATGACAGAACTCGAAGCAATAGGTATCCAATGATTATCCATAAGATAATAAATCGTAGGAGATGACCAGGCTAAGCCCGAGGGGTCAAACGAGTCATCAGTCTTGAGTCCCTTCACGCCATAAGAGATCTGAGTCCCGCCCACCTTGAATTCCATTGACTCTTATGTGCCACCAATTTGCTTTGACCGTTAGTAGTTCAGATTCTCATATAGAGCATAAGCTTGCAATAAAACTTTATATTAATTTGAATTGCCTGGACTTCTGATTTTCCTACGTTTGACATAAACTATACGTGGTATTAAGTGGGTATGTGCAAAGACCAAAATAAAGATTGTGGAGCTAAATTAAAGCCATGAAAGACACACCAGGTTCGAGGAGCCCTAGCTTACCTTCTGCATTTCTCCTCATTTTTTTAAGTTTCTTATTTTGCTCTCTTAGCAATGCTTGCTGCTGAATATCCAGAGTATCATTACTGATAGGAGGATCAGGATACATATGCCTTGTTTCTACTCGTGTTTCTGAATCTATAACATAAAATAAAGCATTTAGATGATGTTTTGTATCTTTTTCTTCAAACATACGTAACATTTAAATAATTCTCTGACAATGGTGATAACAGATTTGAACAGAAAAATTTAGCGCAGTGGGGGAACTAAATACCAATGATTTATATACTCAATGACTTTATTAAACAATTACTATTTGAGATAATTTATCTTACCTTTTTATGTGCATTTTCAATTGTTTTAAAAAGCAGAGTCTATGAGATTTTTCGGGCCTTCCCAAAGCCTAGGTTAGTTTTATTTTCCTCAAGTGGCTCAATTTTTTGTGTGTTTGCCTGCTTTGCAAAGTTTGGAGGTTTCTTGATCTTATTTATAAGTAGTCCTGTTTGGACTACTTGTTTTTGATAGCTGAAATAAGTATTTCAGTGTGTTTTCCTTGTTTACAATTTCAGCCAGTCTATTCTGTTCCTTTCCTTGATCCCAACACTACCCTTTTTTCTTTGTCAGCCATCAACAAACCATAATGTAGTTCCAATAGGCCCCTGCTGTTTTTTGTTCTTGTTACACTGAGTCGGAGTACACTTGTTATACTTTGCAAACTCCAAGTTTCTATATCTTCTGATAAATTTTCTATGTATGTTATTAGCAGGGGTGGGTTCCTACCGGTTCGCTGGTTACCCGCTTTGTGGGCGCGCTTTCCGGATGCCTGTCAAAAGCGCGCTGCGCGCGATCGACTCAGGAATTTCGTTGCGGTTCTGCAAGCACTCTGACAAAACAGCTGCGCGGCGGATATCCACGTATATCCGCCGCACAGCTGTTCTGTCAGAGTACTTGCA
>JANHGC010001193.1:36037-46447 GCA_027560395.1 Boaedon fuliginosus
TATGGGATCTAACTGGGCGCTGGGAGGCATGCGGTGGCAGCAGGCGGTCCCGAAGGTACCCCGCCCCTAAGCCATGATAGATAACAAACCAGAAAAAATGGTTCTGAACTCCCACTGGAATTAATAATTAAATGGCACTCTGCCATTTTTAGTGAACCATTTTTCAAATGACTGAAAAATCAGTAAGAACAATTCTCAGAGAAACAATAGTATACCAATTATATCTTACTTAACTAGAGTTGTATCTGCAGATGATCTCTAAAGAGAAACAAGAAAAAATTCAGGAGATCCAATCCCCTGTATCTCATTCTGCAGGATTGAATTATTATTATTTTTAATTTCAAATGCACCAACCAATAAAAGTAGTGCAGAATAATGCAATGTTTGTTCAGCTTTATCTAAACTGCCTCATTATTTTTTGGAGAATGAGAAAGTAGAAGAAACAAGATTATACATTAAAATGTTTTTCAAGTATATAATATTTTAAATTCTTCCATCAGAATAGTGGTTTTCTTAAATATAGTTGAAGAGAGAATGTTGGAAAATGTTGGAAGCATGAGGAAATAAAAATTAGAAAATTACTGTTTGAATAAGGACAAGTTAGAAGATCTGAGAATGAGGGAAACAGTGAGCTGGACAGCGAAATGCAAGAAATTTTGGACTGATGAAATGCAAAAATATTTCAGAAATAAGGAATAATTTGCCAGAAATCTGCTACATATGAGGCCACATTAGCAGTGGCAGGTATCTATGTCGACCCCCACAGACTGCTGCTGGAGAAAGACATCAGAGGTGAGATGCAGAAAACAGCAGCTGGACTCATGTATTTGAAATATATGTAGTCCTCATTTAAGGTCCAGCAAATATTCTAACTATGCTAAACGAGCGGAACGAGTCCTCGTAGTTGCAACCGTTGAAAAGTCCTCACAGTCACAAAATTCGGGCTCTTGGCAACCAGCTTCTAATGATGTAGCATCCCAAAGTCATATGATCACCATTTATGACCTTCACTGCCATCTTCCTTATTGATTTTGCTTGTTAGAAGCAAAGGCAGAAGATCACAAATGGTGATCAGGACACTGATTGTGTGGGATTTGCCTAACAATTCCAACTGGGACTGCCAGAACTACTATTATAAGCCGGCATGGTAGCACTACATCTAACTTGTATGCAAGCACAGTTCCCTCCTCCTAAGTCAGTTGCCCCAACCTGAGTCCAAGTGATTAAACTTGTCTCTAACTGCTGTTGATAAATGCCAGGTCTATATGCAATAATACTCTGTCTGCTCATAAAGTGTTGATAAAGGTTGTGGACCTCATGTGTGTGAAATTGAGACATGGCTGCACAATGGTAAAGATGGTCTATCAAAAATCTGGCAAGTTGAGTTTTAGATCCTACAGCTATTGTGATGTCAGGATCAGGAAAAAAGGTCTGCAATAACTAAACTGGACAATATGTGCATGAAATTGGGCTGTTCTGACAAGCTGAGGCTGCTGCTGGGATACCAACTATCTATCTCCTTGACAATGGTCTCCACGATCTCTTGGATTTCAGCTACTGGCTAGAATTCCTGAGGAGGTTGCTCTAGTGGGCCTTTTCTCAGTCATCAATCCTAATTAGGTATTTGATTTAATTAGGAGCTAAGGGTAATGAAACAACTGAACAACAATTACATGTAGTATCAAATATTTTAAAAAAATCAATATTTCTGTTTTTCAAACATACCAAGTATTAGTCCTGTAGCATATGGAACTCTATCAACAGCAGTCTGTACTTGCTCGATAGGAGAATTTCCTTGACTTCTGAAATAAAAGATGAAAAATTGGTCACTGAATCGTTTTTTTTAAATATAGTATGTTTAAGCAAACTTAGAATAGGATTTAATGGTAAATCCTAAAGTATCCAAAATATTATTTCAAGGTATAACTGACAAAGTTGCAGAAGTGCCATAACAGATACTGATAAAAATTGTGCTAGTCCCAGGGGCATACACATCGTCCAATCATTCCTCAGCAGAAAATGAATCATAATACAGCTAGTCCTCAATTAATTTATTTATTAAATTAATTGATTTATTTGATTTATTCAGTAATCATTCACAGTTACAACGGCATTGAACAAATGGTACTTATTGCCGGTCCCTGAAGTTATGGCTATTAGTTAATCACAAGATTTTTGAAGGCCTCAGAAGCATCACAAGAAACATTGCAAGAAGCACTGTGAGAAGACAGCATGCAATTTAGAGACTCATGTACTGACCTTTTTAAAATATATATATATATATATATTATTTTTCTCCCTTTTGCAAATATCTTTTGTCTGAGTAGGATTGTTCAGAGTTACAATTATACTTTGTAACAATCATTTCTTTCTTTCTTATTCTATTCTTTTTAACATTAAAAAACACATATCTAAAACTCCTATCTAAAATTCAATCTTTTCAAATTATTGTCTCATCCTCCCATATAAGCATATCTCAAAATCAATTTATACATTTATATTGTTTGCAATATCTATTAAATTTTAAAACATCCCCTACTAAACGACCAATCCCTCTTAACAAGTACTTAAGATTTATTGTTATTTATGTTTTCATTCCAAATCTATTCCATCCTCCTCTACTAAAGAAAGAAAAGAAAGAAAAAGAAAGAAAAAAGAAATTTACTGAATTGATAATCATTTACATTCCAGTTCCAGTATTAAAATCGTTTCTATTCTCATCTTTACACTTTCAGATCTATTTTATTTTCCTCCCTAATCAATATACCACTCCATTACAATTATAAACTATATACTACTTAAAAAAAAATTCTGTCTAAAAATATTGATTTTACTAATTCATTTATGCATTCAAAATGTCCGTTGCTCAACCATCATCAAGTCATCGTTCTTTGGTGGGCGTCCCTCTTTGTCTTCCCTTCTTCTTCCCAGAGTTCTTTGCTCCGTAGTTTTTCTCCAACTTCCTCCTGTGGTTTGGTCTCCAGATTTCCCTCCATCGCAGATTCCTCTCACCAAGTAAATGCACTGAGCGTTTCCCCCAATAATTCAGTACTTTGTATTTTCGCCTTAAACTTTTAACACAGCTGTTTCTTTAAGCATTTCTTTGAGTATTTCTTTTGTCGTGGCTTTCGCTTCTTAACTAGATTCCAGGGCAACAGTTTATTTGAATATTTTTCTCGTTTTGGTATTCTTTCCTTGTCACGTTGATAACACTCCTCCACTCTATTAGACCTTGTTTTTGCAAATTTGTTTGTTCAAAGTCCTCTATTCCTTGCCCCTCTCTGTTTAATTGTAGCTCTTTCATTTCCACTACACTTAAAACCGCTTTGCAAGTAGCCATTAATTTCCGCAATGTCTCTTTAACTTCTTCACATTCATACGATGCCTCATGGAAGTAGCTCAGAACCAGAGAAAACTGCACCGCTGCTCCTTTATTTTCTTTCATTTCCATTTTTTGTATTTGTGACTTAAATACACTGTCTATGATAATATATATTTTTTTAAGTTTCTTGTAAAAACCACTTTGATATATTCTCTCCCCTTCCAGGAGTCCACCAATACCGATATAAAGTTTCCTCCAAACACTAGTCCCGCTGCTAACATAACTGTTTAGGGATATCTTCCAAGCTAATTAGAATGGGGCTTAAATATAGTGTGTAAAATTGTCTCACCCATCGCAGATCCTTACTCAGCACTTCAACTCTTTTCCTGCACGATTCTTTGTCCCAGTCTGGTCCTGACTTGTGGCAGCCATATTGCCTGCCTTCTTTGCCGGCCGTCGGCTTCAAGGAATAAAATCACCGTGGGGAGAGGCGATGCTGCACCTCTCGACCCACCTGGTATTTCCTCTTTGTTCCACCATCCCTGCAGGACAGTTTTGGCCCCTATTGGGACCCTCAGGCCGGTAGTTCTGGGGCAAGACCACAGAGCTTGTGGTTCTTGCTCCCAGTATCGTTGGGAGGGAGGCAAACCAGAAGTCACTCATTTACTGACTTTAAGGCATTCTAATACTCTTATAAATATTGATACTTAATATTTTGATTTCATGATCCTTAGATTTTGGGGAAAACGAGTGAAATAATCTCAGGAGCACACATTTAAGATTGCTGTTTGTTCATTTTACCTTAAAATATATGTATAAATTTCTTTAAAGTTTCGGGAAACTGTACGCAACATTACAAATATAGAATAAGTATGATACAATAATGTTCTGAATACAAAACAAGGTAGCTGAATACAGTGGTATAGAAGAATTGGTAGCTTTAAGATAGTTATCCAGGATAGAAAGGGCTAGCATGAGACAGCTGAACTCAGATGCTTACCATCATTCACCTCAAAGTACACTAATAAGGAAAGTAAATTTACCTTTGGGCATGAAAGACCCGCAATGGTTTTTTGTCATAGTCACTTTCATATCGAAACCTGGGATCCATTTCATCATTTATTTCAGGGTCGTGATCCTCATACTTGTGATGTCTTTGGGAAAAGTTATCTGGTTTGCCATCCAGCTTTCCTTGCTTTCGATTGGAAATGTTCAGTTTTTCATCAAGTGTTTTATTCAGTAATGTATCCCCAAAACCAGGTTCAATATCTTGTTTATGCTGTTGGTCTAACAATAATCTTATATTTGATAAGCCATCATAGGTATCTGTAGATGTACAAGCATCTTTCTTGATGGATTCTTCATCTTTTTGAAAAGACACATTTGGAGCATATAGTTCTGATTGGATTCTGCTAACAGCAAAATTTTGCTTATGGATATCTCTGTCATGCTGTTAATACAAGACAAATATTTGAACACTAAATACAACAAAATTATTTTGGTTTTATTTGTTTCAAATAAGTCAGATTTTAATTTTAATTAGCCATTTTCACAAACACTCAAAAAGCAAGAGGAAATGTAATAGCACATTAAATAACACATTAAATAATAACAACCACAATGAACTGCTTTCAATATAAGACATGCAATGCATGATACAAAGTGGAAAAAGTTTTATGTTTGGTAATGCCATAATTTTAAAATACTGTCAACAAAGATCAGATTATCCCCCTGTATTTCTTTGGGCATCAACTTAAACTTTTTATATTTTTCTAGCCATTTAACCTTTTATAAATTCAATCTGGTACCCGGTTGAAATGGCTTTATATTTCAGGTTCCCCCCCATCCCCACAGGCCACTTTTATGGGGGATTTTGTATATTTTTGAGACAGCTGACATGTCATTCTTTTTGTATATCAATTGATATGCCTAGGCATTTTTAAACTAAATACGAAGAAAAGATATGCCAAAGACATTATCATTACTTTTCTCTCTCATTCACATATTTACAAATGGCAAGAAAAAGTAAAAGAAGTTAAAAAGAGCAGGTTTATATGATGTCATATAAACACTTTCTGATAAAAATCTAGAAAAACACCAGACAATATTATATTGCTCAACCTATGTTAGTCTACCATTGTCTCATAAGTACATTGAAGTCTGTATTTATAAGCTAATGGGTTTATATAAAGGAGTAGAAAAAAAGCTTATTGTCAATCCCCAATTAATCTTTCCTGCAGCTTAATCATTGATATCATCCCATTATTTCCAGTATGATTGAAAAAAAATCTTCTTTTACCTCTATTTGTTTCTTTCCTACTCTTCTTAACCTTTCATTCCATTCTTCCTTTCCCCTGAGATACTGATTGTATTCCTTGTTTCTTTCAAGTCTTAACCTGTCCTAGAACAAATATCAGAAATTGCACAGAAGCAGCAAAAGGTTTTAAACCATAGGGACATGATTTTTCTATATATGAAGCAAGATTGAAAAAAAGGCTCAGATTTTCATTTGATATGGATGATCTGTTAGCATATCAAAACACGGAGACTCTACATGTAACTAAAATCAAGGTTCTGAGGTTTATTTAGAATTTCATATTCCAGGAAATCACTATAATGCAAAATGTATTTTGCGAAAGCAAAACAAAGTTTCACTCAAACTGAATGAAGGAAATCAAAATCTGATATTCATTTTTGAAAGTACAAAAGCTACTTTTTTTTTAGCATTAACAATATAAAATCAGAAGGTAGTACTCTGAACATTTTCCCTGAAACTTGATAATTTATACATACTAGCAGAAATACAGTGATTAGCTATCCAAACACATGGGGAACATTTTTTGAAATTGGAAGTTGGTAAAATAATACCTAGACTAGTTTTTAAAAAAATGGCACCAAAAGAATTTGAACTTAAATCTTACTTTACACCATTCCTTGCAACAAGTTAGTTTTGACTGTTAAACTTTTTGTTTTCTAATTTGCAAGTTAAAGTACACCAAAATATATATTTGCAAATCACAACAGTTCTGCAAATTATTTAAAGTCCCAAAAGCTTACCTTAGCGGATCTTCTGTCGCAAATAGGAAGAGAAAGTCCCTGAGTATACGGGTCAACCTCACCTGATGTTAAATACCTTTTCTATAAAAAATGAAATAAATATATATTTAAATCAAATGATCTTTATATATTATAGAAATAATTTAAAGCTAATATAAACTGCTAATCAATTTGTATATTCTGTATTGATTATATTTAGGTAATACATAATTATCAATTTTGCAGTGAAATCAAATACAGGATGGAACATCAATATAGTTAAGATGATATGAATAGAAAACTATAAATAGCATGTGAAAATCATTCTTTTAATGGTGGGCCACCCGCAAAACAAAGCCAAGCACAAAGACTGATTTTTCACCCAAGCCTTTTTAATAGCACATTCAAATAAAGTGAGATATTAATTTGAAGAGTAGCATAATGCAAGTATCATACCTTTTTTTTTGCCTGTGACATACCCTAAAAGTTTGGAAAACAGATTTCATCTTAAAGAATATTCTGTCAACAATAGTTCTGAATCTTTTTTCCTTCTTTAGACATATGTGCAGATTGAAAACAATTTAAAGAAGCTGATTCTTGAAAAGTGCAGTAAATAATATCTAATATATCAATTTACACTATTAAATTTAACTACTTCTAAAAACATTGAAACTCCCACAGGAAATTCTTTTATACATATTCTGGTTATTATCTTTGCTACTGCATCATCACACAAATTCAAGCACATACTGAAAATTCAGCACAAAAGTTTTTAAAACATCTGGAATTTTTTTTAACCCAGTTTTTAACCTAGTTTGTTCTTCCTGCCATTACCTTATGAACTAACACACACACACACACACATTTGATATGATATAAAATATAATCTTTTCTGCTAATTCATCTTTTGATGCTAAGGTTAATTATATACTAAAGTTATTTCTCTATTTCTCTAATCCAAATTCATGTTTTGTACTGAACATATAAATATTCTGGATTTTTTTCAACTGCTTCTATTTTTCAGGCATTATCTTCTCTTGTTCCCTTCTATTTCAAGCTGCTTCTTCAATATTTTTATCTTCCATTTATCTATAAGTAAAATCCGTCTAACATATTTAATCTAGATGTATCACTTCACTCAATCTGTTTTCATTTGTCTGAATAATGCTGATTGACTTCAGTTCCTTAAAATATTGTCAAATAACACATCACAGCAATGTTAACTAAACATAAATGAAAATTTTTAGGTAGAGGTTACTGCTACGTCTTGTGTCAGTAAATAAAATATTTAAAAGTTAGGGTCAAGTTTCATACACACCAAAAATATACCCAAACACAACCACCACCAGAAATGTTTTATGAAGTCTTACATATATGGTCCTCAATTTATGATCGGTTGTTTAATAGCCATTTGCAGTCATGCCAGCCGTGGTACTTTAAGGCCCATAAAACACGTCCAGACACCATAAAATGTTACACTGCCCTCACATGCCTGCATTTTGCCAAGTGACCTTTGATCATGTGATCACCATTTGCAATCTTCTTTGCAGGTTCTTGGGAAGGTCGTAGGCAAGGTTGTAAGTGAGGATTTGAGATCCATTCCCTCAGAAATTTCCTCTACCCTCTTTGCCAGAAAGGGAAAGCATCCTACAGCTGAAGGAATGGACCTCAATCTGGCAAAAATGCTAGCAAAGCCAGTATTCTGAAAGGCTCTGCAACATTCTGAAAGGTTCGGCATTCCAGTCCATCTCTTTCACTAGTATTCTTCTCCTTTCTGGAGGAGAAAATGCTAAAAGCTCTGTGTCTCAGCATTTTTCTCAAGGAGAAAACTATCAAGTTTCAGAACGCAGAGATGAGAAAGGTTGCTAGTGAAAGAGGTGGAATTCCGGAGGAGAAAATGTTAAAAGGCCCTGATCAGCCTCAGCATTCTGAAACAGTGAGGCTCTCAGCCTTTCAGAATGCCAGATTCACTAAGGTTTCTTCTCCAGAGGACAAAACACTAGCAAATGAATCATTTTCACAGTGGTTTGGAAGGCTCTTCTCCAAATCACACCTTCCAAACCATCACAAGAATGGGGCCCATGTGCAAGATGGAGTGAGGCAAAAGAAAGGTACGTGGACCTGCATGATGGAGTAAGGAGAGATTCTATGCGACAGTAGGTCTACCTGACTAACACCCCCCAGCCCGTAGACATCTGTGTCTCTATGGGTGCTGAGCCTCTCCAAGGCACGACCACAATAGGGAAAGTCAGATTGTGTAAACAAGGCCACCTTGTTTAATGAATGCAATGACTTACAACCAAATTTCCAGGCTCATTTGTGAACATAAGTTGAAGACTACCTGTATATATAAAAGCCTTGCTCATTTGTGTGATATGTCTTCTATTGCCCAAGGAAACAAAAAATGAAGCTTTTGGCTCCCAAAAACCTGCTCTATAATATAATTCCAAAATGTGATCTATTTATGTTGTGGTTTTGGCTGTGGCCCCCTCCCCATACACGTTGTTCATTTTTCTAATGCAATCCATCTCTTTTAACAATTCCCATTGTCTTAGTTAATGGAAGCCTAGTTTTACAATACAATGTACCATAAACTCATATAAAATATAGGCATATAGTGCATATTAGCCTAAAATATGTTTGGCTAGTTTTTGATTAAATTAAACTAAGTATTCACCTGTTCAAAATATAATTTCTCCCTTTGTTCTTCCAACCAAACTCCTTTCAAAGCAGCTTCTAAAATTTATTTCCAACTAGCTGCTTACCCGGCCTTACTCAGGGTTTTTTTATTGGACTGGCAACTTCCTTCAACCTTCTTCGATCCTACCTTCCTTCCTTCCTTCCTCTTTCCTTATGTCCCTCACTTCTCCTCCCCTGTTTGTTCCTCACTCCCTTTCTCCCTTACTCCTCCCTCCCTCCCTCTTAGGTTATTACCCGGCTTTGCTATGGCCGATTTGCATACACTGCTCCTATTGGATGGAGAGCTTCAGGCCTCAATAGAGTGAGTTGGATAGCTTCAGGCCTCAGTACAGCTGAACTTGGCAGTTAAAGGTGTGGGGGGGTCCACTTTGGCCCCAAATTTTGAGGGGAAAGAAGCCAATAACCTTTTCGTGACCAAGACAGTGTTTGTCGCCAGAGGGTAAGGTATCCATGTGCCAAATTTGGCCCAGATTGGTGCTGGCATGAAAGAGCCTATTGAGAACATGCAAACAAACAAACAAACACACACACACACACACACACACACTTCTCTTTTATATATATATATAATTTATTGTCATAGATATTTTATATGGCACCTAATATCTCGATGCTACATAGCAACAAATTCTAGAAATTAATGTGCTCAGTTCTTAGGAAATTTAGTTTTAATGTATTTTTGCTTCACAAACCAGCACAAGTTTTAGTAAGATAGGTCCTTACTTGTGAAAGGTATTGCCTGTAGTCCTGTCGAAGTTCCTCCTTTAGTTTGTGTTTTTTATGTTCATAATCCTCGCCCAGAGGCAAGCTTAAGCCATAGTCTACAAAATACAAGACATTTCTTATCAATTGTCTGTGCAAAAAATATTCCAATCTAAGAAATTTGAGAATTTATTCAAATAAAGGTAATTTAATCTAGATCATCAGTTTATCTAGATCCTTTGCAGTCCAGGTTCAGGCCCGGATACAGCACCGAGATGGCATTGATCGCTCTAGTGGATGATCTCTGGTGTGCCCGGGATAGGGAAGTTTCCTCTATCCTGGTATTTCTTGACTTCTCAGCGGCTTTCGTTACCATCAATCATGGTATTCTTCTGGGGCAGCTTAGGGGGTTGGGAGTAGGAGGCACTGTATTGCGGTGGTTCTCCTCCTACCTCTCGGGCCGTACCCAGTTGGTGTTGGTGGGGAGACAGAGGTCGAACCCGAGAGCCTGCCTTGCGGGGTTCCTCAGGGATCGATCCTCTCCCCCCTTCTATTCAACATATACATGAAACTGCTGGGTGAGATCATCCGACGACATGGGGTTGGGTATCATCAGTACGCTGATGATACCCAGTTATACATCTCTGCCC
>JANHGC010001193.1:75112-90963 GCA_027560395.1 Boaedon fuliginosus
TGACAGTTAAGAGGAGGACAAGAAGCAGGAGGAAAGAAGAGGGGGAGGGGAGGGGCAAGAAAACAATGAAGAGGAGGAAGAGAAGGAGCAAAAAAGACGAAGAAAAGGGGTAGAAGGGGGAAGAACACCAAAAAGAAGAGGAGGAGGAGTGGGCAGAAGGAGGAGGGGAAAGAATATGATGAAGAGGAGGAGATGGGGAAGGATGGAAGAAGAGGGGGAGGGAAGAGGGAAGATGTGGAGCAAGAAGATCAGCAGGGCAAGGAAAACAACATGATCAATAGGAGGGGGAGGGGTGACAGAGGAGAGGAGAAGGAGAGAAAAGAACATTATAAGAGGAGGGGGATGAAGAGGAGAGGGATGAAGTCAAAGAGGGGGAAACCACCTGGGATTACTATTACTGCCAATCACATTTTCAAGCCACTTTCCACCCAGCCCTGGCCACCACAATTATACTTCTTTTAAAAAAAAATCCCAGCAAGGCCGGGTCATCAGCTAGTTAATTATAAATGCAATTATTACATTCAAATTCCATCTTTAATTCCCTCTAAATAATCATCATCAGAATCGTACCTTAACTAATTTTGATGCTGAATGTTTGATGACCACTTAAGGTTCATACATATTAATAAAAGATTTAAGGTTGATTTTAAAAGCCCAACATGTTTCTTTTAAAATATCCTAATTTCCCTACTTTTTAAGTATTGCTGCTGACAGATAGTTTTCGAATATCCTTTGTTAGATTCCTAAAATTACTTGCAGGGATGTGAAAGATTGTACTTTCTGCCATACTTCTGGAGAATATTGGCTTTTATCATCTCTTGGGCTTCATAAAGAGGTGAAGCATTTTCAGTGCATCTCTAAACTACATTTTATGTTTTTCCTGTTCTGACATCTGTATTCTGTTCCCCAGGAATTCCAGCAATGTAGAAGTGGCACAGAAAGATGTTATATTTTTTCCCTAGAAATGTGATCAAGGGAAGCTAACTCATAGTGCAAAATTAAAACATTCCAATTACATAGTTTACTATGTAAGTCCACAACTGACTCTTTCATTTTTATGATTAGGGTTTAAAAATGGTAGATATTTGCTTAATTTAAAGTTGGAGCAATATCTGCAAACACAACACAAGGTTCTTATGTTAAATATGCCGGGGAAGAAAGGCAGGATACAAATTTAAATAATAAACAAATAAATAAATATCACAGGGTGACTTGTAAAGCTAAAAAATATGTGAAGAATTAGGATCGTACCCCATTTAGGGAAGGTCCAGGACTGAAGCTCGGAAGTTTTGTTTCTCTGGGGTCAGGCAGACCTTCTGCAATTGCCCCCTGTGGGAAGTGCTTTGGGCTTCAATTTTAGTCTCCTTATAGAAGGATATGAAAATGGAGCTTTTCTGGAGGATATTTGGGATCTGACACTAAATGCTACCTGGGATATCAGATTTTATCTTTGATTGGGAGTTTCTGTACTTTTGATTGTTGCTATTTTATCACATGGTATAGATCACTGGGCATCTGCTTATATTGTAGCAGGATATAAGTTAAATTAAAGATTTGTTATGGCTGACCCATTATATAACATAACCTTAGCATAAACTCATAATGCCAACAGGCAAAAATGCAAAAAAAGAAACCAACTATTGCAAGGCGCTTTAAGAACACTACTCCACAAATAGGTGGGCATGTCTCAGTTCTCATCCTGGCCCAATGCCTGAGGGGAGAGCCCTCCAGATTTTGTGGGAAGCTGTTAATATATAAATATATAAAGCTAAAAGGAAAGAATATCTCAGGTAATGTATAAAACTCTTCTATTAAGAGAGCTTCTGAAAATCTTTGGAAAAAAAACAACCTCAAAACAATTCTGGGATGATGATTTGGGATTGAATCAAATGTATTTCATATGGCACACAATTATTTTGAAAACTTGTCACAGCAAAACGTCAGAAATTGGCCATGAAGATAATACTGAGCACTCTCATCCACAAAACTTTCCTTACATGAAATCAGAACTTTTTGCAATAGTGTTAATGAGGTTATAAGCAAATTGGCATATGTTATTATTATTTGGTGTCAGTGCCCAAATAATCATTCTTTTTGGAACAAACATCTGACAAAATTGAGAAGCAGACTCATCTAGCAGTCCTTCACAATGAATCCTGCAGTTAGCTTATCATTCATTTTTCCTAATGCATATAAATTGGTGGAGCTGGAGAAATAAATTCAATTCCTGTAGCAAATATGTCAGTGATCGACTGTTATTTAAAAGAATGGTAAATTGCTTTGGCTGGAAAAATTGCTACATGGCAGTTCGTAAAACTAACATCTGGCCATCATTTCTTAGCTATGTGTAAATGTTTTGTATAGATAAATGTATAAATAAAATATTATCCTAGGTTAAAAAATGAATATAAATACTTTAAATGCTATAGGATTAAATCTTCATAGTATAAAATTCCATTTAGGTCTCTTTCAGCAAGCCATGAAGGTTTTAACAAAGTCTTAAGTATTTGGCATATGTTTTTGTTTATAAATCAGGCTTCATTTAATACTCGGAATCAAGCAAATGAGGAAGGGAATGTTAAAGGAAATAAGCCGGTAAGACTGAAAGCAGCAGGGTTGTTTTTTGTTTTTTTGTGTTTTAGTAAATCAAATGTCGGCTGATTTGAAGCTGGTGCTTTGAAATCCATTATTCAAAATATAGTGCGACAATTGGCAGAAATTTATGATTTTTAGAAAAGAATTATGAGGCTAGCAATTATTTGAGGATTGGAATTAAATGGAACTCACTGCCCTTCTGTGCAAAAACAGCCCTAAATTGGTTATATTGAATACCAAGGGTTTTTTTTCTTCATTCTAGGAATATTTATTTTATTTATTTATTTGATTTATACCCTGCCTTACTTCCCCGATCAAGGGGAACTCGAGGCGGCTATATAATTTAGGATAATGGGCTGGGCTCCTTCCATTGCTGCTCTTGGAATACTGTAATGTTAACAGATGCTTAAAAACTAACCAGGCTTGGACTTTGTTGATAGGATAGCAGAATTAATTGCAAATCCCAGATCTCTGTGCTAGATTGGGAAACATGTCCAAAGGTAACAACTTCCATATTATTTTCAAGAAAGTTATCAGGATACTTCCATGTCAAACTCCCCTTTATTATTCCGATTCTCAAAAAAGAGAGGCAAAAAGGCTAGTACGATTGGCTACAAGTCAGTCAGAGATATACCTTCTGCCCATCGTAAACAGAGCCATTAAGAACCATAACCTATGACTTGTTCTTGGTCCCTTAGACTACAAGGTTCATTCTTCGTATGATGGTTTCCAAGACATTTATGGAAAACAGCAAGAATGTATTGCTCTTTCTGCTAAAAGATCGTATTTTTTATTAGGACAGGGTTAAAACACGTAGTAGATGGCTGTTTATCTGTTTTTATCCCAGACTTCTATCAGGAACCAAAGGTAGCACGCATAGCACTTCCTTCTCCCTCTCCCTCCCCAAACAGGAGGTATTATTTGTCATCAAGAAAGCAAAACTAATATCTTCTCTTAAAATAATGCCAGTGCTGTTCCAGTTCAGCATCTTTCAAGTATAATGTCTCTTTCCTAACAAATGGAGGAGGAGGTAGGAAGAAAATATAGAGCAGGCATGTCCAAAGTCTGGCCCGGGCGCCAAATGCGGCCCGTTTTCAAATTTCGAGCAGCCCGCAGCCTCTTCTCCCCACCGGCGTGTGGGGAGAAGAGGCCTTTGCCGCACAGCGGTTCCCACAGCTGTCCTCTGTTTATTAAATGTTAATGGTTCAAAGAATGTCAGGCTGAATGGTCGGCCCCCACACATTTTCACCTCACCAAATCTGGCCCTCCTTGCAAAAGGTTTGGACACCCCTGATTTATGCAATTATGGACATTACTACTAGTTTGACTAACTTGCAATATAATCACAGAAAGTTGTATTCAGCCATTTAATTTATGTTTTTATTTTTCTTTCAGCTGCAAAACCACAATAGAAGCAATACATGGACTGATGTCTCAAGTTATTAAGGACAAGCTTTTTAATCAAATTAACATTGCCTGAAGAATGTCATCAACTGATACTTATATTCAAGATAGAGAAGACATGCCAATTTGGACTAATTTCAGAAGTGGAACTTGAGCCAAAATGGATATTTTCAATTGATTTGTAGTACTTTAAATCATTCTTTCCCGCTTCTTTGCCTAGTTTTAAGAACAAATTCAAAGTTTATTGTAGCTCTGTTCTTTAACATTTTGTTGATTGCTTCAAACTAAATAAATAGATTGTAGAAGTTTAGAATTTATCTGTGTCAGTCTGCAATAAAGATCTCTTAAAATGGCCAACTGCTCATTTTCTTTTCACTTTAATGATATCAGTGATTTTCATTCTTTGTGGTATATTTTGTGCTGAGCCAAAACCACTTTTTTTCTGAACTGTGCCTACCCATCTGCACAATCTCCCCTGCAGTGGAAATGCTTCTCTTTTAATTAATCCATAGCTTGGATTAATTGATTTGGTTCACAATTATTTCTTAAAGTCAGATCTTTCTAATTTATACAGGTGGCAGTACATACTTGATTATGGCTTATCTTCGAAATTGAATGGCTGGTCCTGGTTAGTATTTAGAAAAGAGAAAAAAGTGTCTAAGAATTCCAGGGAAATCTGTTGTTTTATTAAACGACTAATCAATATTACTTGAAAGTGTAATAGTAAGTACAATTTTATCGGCGCATTACATAAAAACTACAGTTTTATGGTACATTTTTCTAGACTGAATTAATTCCTTTAAAATATATTGGAGCCAACTCTGCTGTGCTCAAGAACCCAACAGGACTGGTCGGTTCTACCCAGGTCCATAGAATATGAATCTATGAACATAGAATATGAATATGAATCCTTATGAATATGAATCCTTAACATAGAATATGAATCAATATGAATCGCTGTATAACTATTTAAAAATGTTGTTTAATGTTCCTACTTAGCTCCACCCCATTAACCTTACTCACAAACAGTTCCATTGCACTATAACCAACTTTTAAATAATCCAGAACTAAAGAAGAATGATAAAAGATAAACAGTATGTTTTAAGTTTATACAATAATTTTAAAAAGTGTAGACTGCAGATTCAAACTAAAAACCCATTCTCATTTGAAATGTATCAATATATACTACAGTAGCAAAAATCTTTGTATGATATAAATGTGGGCAAATGCACATCTTAGGAGAAATTTGCACAAAAGATCTTTACAACAAATTTATTTATTTATTTGTTTATTTGTTTATTTATTACATTTTTATGCCGCCCAACTCCCAAAGGACTCTGGGGGGCTTACAACATACATAGCAATAGCGCTCAGATTTTATATACTGCCTATCAGAGTTTTACAATACTCCCCAAGTAGTTACAGAGTTAACAAACAATCTGGGTCCTCATTTTACCGACCTTTAGAAGGATGGAAGGCTGAGTCAATCTTGAGCCTGGTGGGATTTGACCTGACAATCTGCTGAACAATTCAGCAGAGTCTGCAGTACTGCATTTAACCAGTGCCAAACTTATGAAAAAAGAAAAAAATTACCAATACAGTAGTTCATTAAATAAGTTTTACTGTTATGTATTATCAAGTAGACAAAGTTATATTGTATACTGAGGTATACTTCTTAATAAGATGTATCATTTCTTAATAAGATGTATCATGTGTAAGTATGGGAAACAGGTGGGGTATAAATCTAATAAATAAATAAACACAAGAAGAGTACTATTGTGTTCATCTGCTGCCAGGTCTCTACAGGCATCTAATTGGCCACCATGGGATTAGATCTTGGACTATATGATTTAGCAGAACATTCCTTGTCATTTTAGCAAACAGAAAATCAGTTTTTACATAAACACGAGTCATGCAGTTGAGAAATGGCCCTGATCCCTGATCATTCAACCTTTATTACATTGAGTGGCAAAGAATTAAGGTGACAGGTTGTTTGGATTTTTTGAATATAAGTGAATTTGGTCTTATTCAGGATCATGCTTTATTATTATCTTCATTGATGAAGGGTGTTCTGCCTACAATTCAAGGAAACAATGAAAAAGGTCTGCTTTATGTTATGTTAATTAACAGAGCAAGTTCAAGGAACATGAGTTCCCCGTTGGGGGAAGAGAGGCGGGATAAAAATCTAATAAATAAAATAAATAAAATTATGCATGACTATTTATTTATAAATTCAACTTACATGGTATTTACCTCCAATGATTGATTCCAAGCAGCTTGCATTAAACAGAAACATAAAAAAACAATAACATAACTATAACAACTAAACAACTTGGTATGTAATTTTCTGGGCAGCAAAATATAAGTTGACTAAATCATAAACAAAATCTACAGGTGCACTAAATGGAGTAACATCTCTTTCTAGGAAAAGCAACTAGCAAAAAGGAAGACATTCCCATTAGCGTCCCTGATCTTCCACCCATAATCCCGCATGCTCCAGAAGAGAACCTCTTTTATACTGTACTACATATCCCCTTTCCCTATTCTTGAACAAACCCCATCTCTGTGCTTCTACCCACCTACAGGAATTCATCTACAAGAGCAACACATAACATTTTACCCAGAAGATACAGGTGGTTTGTGAATGAAGAACTTGAAAAGAATTCCAGAAGCACTGCTCTGCCTACTTAAAAATATGCTTTTGATCTTAGAAACAAGTACTGTTCTTTGAATTAAAAGAACCATTTTTTTCATCCGTCAAGAGATCCTCAAACACTTGACATTCTGACTCCAAAGGGCTACTCCAAGCCCAACAGAAGTGAAAAACACGTAGTCTAATTTTGTGTATAACACGTTTGGCTCATTATTTTACCCCATCAAGTAGAGCCCCTCTAAAAGTGAAACCCTTTGTAAGGAGTGACATTTGAGGGGGAAGGTGGGTGAGAGAGAGGGAGAGGAAGAAGATTCAAGACATCAGTGGGACTGAAGTATATTTGTAATAAGTCCTAATCAACAGAAAATCATTTGTATTTATTTCTGAATTACAATTATTAAAGTATTTAAAGCATTACTGCCAGCTATCATATATTATAAAATATTAATGCCAGCTATTATATATTATAAAATATTAAAGCCAGCCATCATATGTTATGTGTATTAGACTTGTAGTTCTTTTTCAATTATTATTTTCGAAGCGAGCTCAGGACGTTAACAAAAAAAAACAGGGATTCGCAAAAAAAAAAGAAAGAAAGAAAAGAACTATTTCAATCTCCTTGGTGAGTTTAAATCATCTCGCTGCGAATTCAGGGCATCCTCCGAACGGAAGAAACCGCCCCCGCCACAAAAGAGACAAGAGACCATTCTAAAACAAGGCCTAATTCTACCGCGCACGCCGCCTTTGTCATAAGGCTGCTCCACTTGTCCCGCCCCTCACAGAAGTTTTTTTATAGGTGGCTACTTTTAGAGGCTTTCTATCTCTATAGCAACCCGTTTGCCGGCTTCTGTTTCCCTTTGCTTCTCTGTCTTTCCGAGCCGAGGATTCGCCCATTTCCCCCTCTTGAGGCTGAGGAGCGAGGAGGGGCGCGCTTATGTAGGTGGTTCACTCAGACGCGATGGGGGGGCTCGCATGTGTGGAAAAGGAGGCCGCGTTGTGATAAAGTGTAGGTTGTTAGGAACAAACTTCTCGCAACAAACGGTGTTGTTGTCGCCTTCACCCCTAGCCTGCTCTGAAGCAATAGCTACCTGACGGCCCGGGTTGGGGTCGGGGGGCGTGAGGGGAAGACAGGCCGCCTCGCGAGCCTTGTAAGCTCTTTTTCGTTCTGGTGTGAAAGGTGAAGACAGAAGGCGGGGGGTGGGGGTGGCGAGTATACATACAGTACAGTACGACCATGCCGAAACTGCTGAACTGGTTTGTTGTGTGCAGTTTTTTTCGAAGCATTTCTCCCAGTTGTAGCTCACATCAGAAGCGATGTTCTGGAGAAAAAGCTGAGGAGAAGAGCTGCGGAGGGATGCGCTCCCGTAACGGTTGTTTTTGTTCTAAAACGTCCCTCCATTCAGTCTCTATCCCTGCACGTTGCTTGCATGCTCTCAGATTTGTCTGACATATGACAGTAAAAACAAAATCTTGTTCTCATATTGATAATCATTGATAATTTGCCTATGCATCAACCTTAACTAAAAGGAGTTTTCTAAAAGGAGTGTGAATATTTTAAAGAACATTAAAAGCCACACAATTCCATCTTATTTTGGAACTTTTTGTACTTAGTTTTTCCTTAAAGTAAAGAAGCTCTCGCCCTCAAGTATAATCAAAACAGTTCTCCATCCTGGTATCTTATGTGCCATTAACCTTTTATTGTCTTTGCACTGTTTCAAGCACTGGAATATATATACAGAAATATTAATTTGTGCTTTTTTCTGTTAACACTAAGGCTTCCCTGCATTCATAATGGGGTAGTGAGATAACATCTGAAACGAGTAAGATTTCTGCAGTACAAATGTTATTAATTGCTTTAAAATGCTTTAGCATGCCTAGTAGAATTTCAGAAAACTCTCCTAGTAAGAAAAAAAAAGCATTATTGGAATAATGGAAAAATGACTCGTCAAGCAATGGGGACGGGAGTGAAAGATTGAAATGATTCCATTCTCTCCCCATTCTCTCTCCCAATAATACCCCTTCATCAGCATTTAGTAAATATACAGATTATCCATAGCAGCAGTTTAGCGAAAAATATTAACCCTTTTGTGGTTCAGCATGTATGTATTCACCCAATGTTCTTTAGACTATGGGAAAATCAGTATGGTGAGAATTGTATATCAGGAAATTCTTCACTTTATAGTGAAATCTTGTGTATGTCTCTGCAGAAATAAACTTAATTGAATTTATTTAAGCTTACTTAGGCAAATATATATGTTAATAAACCTAAAGCAAAATCAAAATACTTGTTGAATTGAAATTTATTTTTCTGTATATCAATGTATAGTCTCCAAATAAAAATGTGACTTTGCCATATTGTAACTATAATAGCAATAGGACTTAGACTTTTGTATCACTTCACAGGCCTTTACAGCCCTTTCTAAGTGGTTTACACAGTCAACATATTTCCCCCAACAATCTGGATCCTCATATAATCATATATAATAATATGATTATCCGTCCAAGTAAGAATAGGGGCAACAAATGAATCCTAAGAAGTACAGGTTGGAAATAATATTTGGGTAATTAGATATAAAAAA
This sequence comes from Boaedon fuliginosus, assembly GCA_027560395.1. Classification (NCBI taxonomy): domain Eukaryota; kingdom Metazoa; phylum Chordata; class Lepidosauria; order Squamata; family Lamprophiidae; genus Boaedon; species Boaedon fuliginosus. The sequence continues at coordinate 84,344 of JANHGC010001193.1, forward strand.
ATAATACAACTGTTTATTTCTATTTTAAGGCAGTGGAAAACTGACTTTATCACAAAGTTATGGTGCGATTAACATTGGAGCTTATTGCTAGAAGCCTTAATCAAAAGAATCGCAGAGATGAATCTTTGGCTCAACATCTGAGGAAGCTAACACATCTGAAATTATCTAATAAAAATATAGATGTCATTGTAAGAAATCTTTCATTATGTAAAAATCTAGCTTTTATTTTTAAGATTTAGGTAGTATTAAATGATATTTTATATTTTGTTTCTAGTTGGAAATAATTTTCTGATTCTATTTCATGCCCTTGCCTTAATTAGTTCATTATATATTTGATTTGTCTTTTATTGATGAGTTGTTTTTTAATTATCTTCAGGAAAATAGTTTTGGACAAACATATGGTTTTATATAAAGTAATGTTCAGTGTTGTTAAGTTAAATGTTGTCCAGAAATGGGATATTGTACAAAAATAGTTAATTTCAGCATGAGTAAGAGTTTGGCACATTGAGTAAGATTTCTTTTTCTTTCAAATGAACCAGCACACCATGCTTAGAATAATTTATTGTATACAAAAGTGATGTGCAACACAGCTATCTAAGGATCAAATATTTAATGCATCATTAAGTTATGTGGAATACTTTATCTTTCATCCCAGGCTTATTGAACCATATTTGTGTACTTATGACTATACTTAAAATTGCAGGTTTAACATAATTTTAGGACTTTTGAAATCTTGCTGAAGCTGTTGCTTATCAGTAAATTTTACCAAGTAACATATGTCAATTTTTTCTTGTAGGATGATCTTTCGTTATGTAAAAATCTTAATGTCCTATATTTATATGATAATAATATTAGACAGATACATAACTTGGACTTTGCAACAAACCTAAGACATTTGTACCTGCAGAACAACTGCATTATACGAATTGAAAATCTAGAATCATTGATAAGACTTGAAAAATTGTAAGTGAAAAATTGTTTCTGTTTTTATTGATTAGTGTGTAATCTAAATTTTAAACTGAGAAAATGGAATGAATATATATTTTATATGATGTTATATTGCACAAGCTTCATAAAACTCTGCATTCAAGAACCAAAGCCTGATAAACTTGAATATATAAGATATACTCACATTTTTCCCATAGAAATTAATTAATTTTTATTTGATTATTGGTGCAATATGTTATGCTTTATTGATTTTACTTCTGAAATAGTAAAATTATTCAGTAAAATAACTGATTTTTATTTTCCAGAAAATAGATCTTTTAAAAGAAATTGTAAAATGAAACCATTTCTATTTTGTTCTATTTCCAGATATTTGGGCGGCAACTGTATCACTGTAGTGGAAGGCTTGGAGACTTTAGAGGAACTGAGAGAATTGCATGTTGAAAGCCAGCAGCTTCCCTTAGGAGAAAAGCTTTTGTTTGACCCAAGAAGTCTTCATTCGTTATCCGTAAGAACACTACCTGAAATTTATTTGGTGACAGACATTAATTGTTAAAAACTGCTAAAGGTTTCTATTGTATACTTATCCTGATACTGCATAAATCAGGTTAATGTGTCATTTATTTTATTTAAAATATTTTTAAAACATAATAATAGTAAATTTTAGAATTATTTTTCTTTTCTTTTATTTAAGTCAAGTTTTTTATTTATATATAACGGTGAGTATTTTGAATACAGTGTAATGTCCAGGCATTTCATTTTACAAAACAAAAAACAGATATACTGATAGTAAATGATAATACGCATAGTAATTATAGCCATATTTATAATTATATTCAGTGGTGGGATTAAATTTTTTAAGCAACTGGTTGTGTGGGCATGGCTTGGTTTGGTGGCATGGCTATGTGGTCATGTGACACTGGGTGAAGTCACAGATCACACCCAGCCTCACCTCCCAGCCACTCGCCTCAAAGGAAGAGGTAAATTCAGCCAGTTGGGGCTAATCCCACCACTGGTTGGCCCCGGCCCCACCCATTTTTCAGCCTGTATTGGGGTCATTTTCAGGCCGTTTTTGGCTGGAAAATGGCCTGAAAATGGCCAAAAATGGCCTGAAAAACAGGCAGGGCAGGGACAGCCAGTGGTCTAATTTGTCATTTCTCTGAACCATGCAGAATTAGAACAAGGGGTTTGCCCGAACCGGGCTGAACTGGTAGAATCCCACCCCTGATTATATTTGCTTATTTTTCTTAAAGCAATCTGGTAAACATATACTATATCTATTCCTCAGTTTTAATAATAAAGCCTTATTATGCTTTTTGTATTCAGAAGAAATTATGAAAGTAACAGTACAGAACATTGTAACATTTTTAGCATTCTGTTACATGAGTCTCGCAGCTTTATGAACATCATACTACTAGCATATGTATTTAAAAAGTAATTTTCTACAAATCCTATCTTAAATAATTTTATCTTGCCCTAACTATAACCTTTATTTTCTCCTATCGATATTCATTTGTTTGTTTTTATTGCTTTTATTTTCAGTACTTTACCTGCCTGTGACAGATATGATTTAACCGAATCAACCTGACAATTACAATACTTTATAAGTATTGTAAACTGAGAGAAATTTTTAATGGTTTCATTTTATTACTACCATTGTGCTTATAAACAATTAGCTACTATAGACATATATGGATGATAAAGTTTGGAGAATTTATGTCCACACTATGAAAAAATTACTGCTTTAGATTCAATAAACTTTTTGATTCACATGCTAAAGTTTCTGTGCAATATTTAAGGATATCTAATATCTCCTCTAATACCATAAAGTTCACCATACATATCTTTTTTTAACTCAGTTTGTCTTGTATACTTTATCTTAAGGAAACAAAATTTCAGAGTATCTACAGGTATATAATATGGATGCAATTTGAGTCTTAATTAAAAGAATACGTTAGCTCTTATACAATATAATTACTTTTCTTTGGAGATTTATCTGCAGAACTGTCAGTATTTATTGGAAAAAAGACATTGCCATCTCTTACTTTTCAAACAATATATTGATAATTGGAAGATATAATATTTTTATTTGAAAAATTATATTTTATTTTATATTACTGGTATTTTTTCTGAGGTTTAAATAACTGAGTGAAAGCATTTAGAGTATATCGTATTACCTAACTTCCTTTCTAAAAATGGGAAAGATAGCACATTCTTCCCCTTACCATGCACTTCAAAATAGGTTACATAAAACAGTTGGAAGAAGATAGTGTATTGAATTGTACAGATTTTAATAAACCTTTCAATAGTTCTTTACTCCATTTTAACAAATTATTGAGTTTCAAGATAGTTTTGAACCAAAATTATAGGTATTTTTGTTGTACTGTTTTAAGATTTTGTACAGTTAAGAAAATTTTACATTTTAATCAGGTTTTCTCTCAAGAACTGCATACAATTGCTGCACTTGAATATTATTTTGCATTTGGGATAAATATATGTTTTGGTTCATTACAGAAATCTTTATCAGTTTTGAATATCAGCAATAATAATATTGATGAATTAAGTGACTTATCTATTCTGGAAAATATTTCCCATCTTATAGCTGTTGACAACCAACTTCATCACATAAAGGTAATAAAAGCAATGAAAAATGATAAATTGCATGAATGGAAGTAAGTATTATTTCAATAATTTGACAATAGTTAAAATTCTTATCCATCGCCTTTTGAATCATGGTGTCCTTTTATTGTACAAATTTTTATTTACAAATTTATGAGCAGACAGTTTTATGATAGATGAAGCTAACAAGGTTGTTGATGATAAATCCAACATTTTAATACATTTGGATTATAGAGATTTCTAACAAAGAAAATTGGAAAAAATCCTTCACACATAGAAAATAGAACATTGTAAATTTATTTATTTATTTATTTATTTTATTAAATTTATATCCCGCCTCTTCCCCGGTCAAGGGGAACTCGAGGCGGCTAACAACAATATAAAGTACAACAATATACAATGTAAAAAATATTTAACCAACAATCATACATATAAGAAGACTCTGTAAATATTGTAATACTCTATTTCATATATTACTTCATGGACTAAAATACCTGTATAATTAGATTAATTTAAACTTCATACGTAAAATTAAGCTTTTAAATGTATAACCTAAACAGGAATAAAAAAGTTATAAAAGTTCAAATAAATTGGACTGAAGGTTAGTGCTAAAATTGACTTAGAAAAGATTGTATATTTTTGTCTTTCAATTTTTTTTAATTTCTGGTTTATTTTAGAGGTGTTTTAAACAATAACCCTTCTTACTAATTCTGAAAGCTTTGAAAATTATATCTAAATACATTTGTTATCATTCAAAATGTTAGCTACTTTTATCAAACCAAATTTGGGTAAAGTTTTCCTTTTTTCCTGATACGTGTTATGCATAACAGAATATTCTTTCCTTTTACAATGATTTCTGGGTCCTCGTCTGAACACTGATGACTCATGCACGTAGCTTCTCATTATCCCAATTTTCAGAATTTCAATTTGTTGCTAAAATCTCAGTAGCAAAGTCTACAACTACTGTTAAGTCAAACAGAACAATTTGGAGGGTGGAGGGTGATATTTAAGGAATTGAATTTTTAAAGAAGTGACATTTTACAATACTTGGAGAAGGGTCCATTTCTTTATTTTTTTTATTTTCTGTTAATTCCATTCACTATGATGTAACATAGTGCTTCTTATTACGTGATACCAGAGGACAGGATGAAAACAATGACATGGGCTAAGTGTTAGGAAGTTGTGTTATCTACATCTCATAAATTCAGTTTATCTTATAATAAATACATTCAGCAATACAAGTCCTATTTATTTCAGAAGTCTTTGGTATTTTGAAGATTTGGCTGTAAATATTTAATGTATTCAACCTTTGCCATTATTGATTATGACACTAGATATCAAAAAGATGGATTCCTTCACTTCACAATTCAGTCAGGTACAAGAAAAAATATATAGATTTTTTGAAAGAGATAATGACAGACTGTCAAAATGATGACAAATTGCTATCTGCAGATGTAGTTAGGCTATTTGAGCTAGACATAGCCAATAAAAATTGGAGTGCATTGGTCAAATGTAGGTTTTTAAATGACTATCACTAATTGGGAAGAAGGCTATAGTTTCTGCTATGAATGACATCTGAGGCTTTTACATGTATCCACCCCATCATGAGCCTAGAATATAATTTGCTTTTTAGTATTTTGTAGCAGACCTCTAAGTGATAACATGACATGATCATTTATCAAATAGAGACTTCCCCAAAAACTACGTAGTCCCTTTAGTATAGCTTATTGAAAGGATGTAAAGTGAAAGCAGTTTATTAGAGACAAGAATGCAGTGAACAAGTAGGGAATATCCAAAAGTAATAATATTTCAGCATGGAATAAATGCATTCTTAAATAAACTAAAGTAAAGATATTCTAAATAATTTATCAACCAAACTTAATGAGTGAAAACCTAAAAATTCAATGCATTATTAATTGTTTAATAATAATTAATAATGCAAAATTAAATGGTTTTCACAATTCCAAGAAATATACTGATTTGAATTTTCAAAATAATCTTTAATTGAATTAATTTTTAATTACATTTTAAAATCAAATATACAATGTGAGGATGGTACTATTATGCATTTAACAAAGGCTTGATTTCATAGATCTGGCTAAATTTGTAAAAATAGAAAAAGAGGGATGATTCTGAGTAAAGACAGTATTTGCACGTTTATAAACTTTGCTTTAATTTTAGCCATCAAAAGCTAAATTGTTCAAACATACAATTTTAAACGTAAATGCACAGGAAAAATATATAGATCTATCTAATGTTATAAGTATTAGCTATGATAAATTTAATTTGCTTATTTTTATTTTAAAAAATAAATATATTTATTCTTTAAAAATAAATATATTTATTTTTAAAATAAATATATTTTAAAAATAATAATAAGACACTCCAAAGCATAAGATGCACCCAGCTTTTGAGGAGCAAAACAAGTGGGGAAATCTGCATCTGTCTCTCAGCAATTTGTGTTCTGTGCTAAATCAGGGTGAAACTAAAACTGAAACAGGCTTCAGAACACAGAAAAATCTGTGAGGCAGAGGCAGATTTCTTTTCCCCTTGTTTTCCTCGCCAACAGATCACAACAGCTGATTGGGACGACTGCTGCTGAATCAGTCTGTGCTGAAACTGAAACTGACTTCAACATCAGAGATACAGGTGGGGGGGGGGATTTTTTTTCCCCTTTGCTGAAGCCAATTTCAGTTTCAGCACAGACTGATTGAGCAGGATCAGCTGATACCCCCAATCCGCTATTGTGCAGAGGCAAGGATCCCTGTAGCTTTGCTGAAAACGGGAGGAACAGACATGGAGGCTGCGATGTACTCTGCAGCCTAGAACAGGTATATGTTGAGGGTGAAAATGATGGGTGGGCGGGGCTACATTTGAAGTATAAGATGCACCCTAATTTTCAGCCTCTTTTAGGGGGGAAAAGTACATCTTATATTCCAAAAAATATGGTAAATATATTTATTTAAAATATATATTTTTTAAAGTTTTATTGACAAAAGGTAGCTATTTCATGCATCCATGGATTTACCAGGAATCAAACTCAAACAAGACTTTAT
>JANHGC010001193.1:97723-108177 GCA_027560395.1 Boaedon fuliginosus
AGAGGACACATCAGCACAACTTTAATTTCTTCGGACTTAAAAAAAAAACCGAGCAAGGCCGGGTAAGCAGCTAGTGCATAATAGTCAAAAACGTTCCAAAACTCCCCAAATACTATTGTACTAGAGGTAGTCCTCAACTTAAAACAGTTCAATTAGTGACCGGTCAAAGTTACGACAGCACTGAAAAAAGTGGCTTATACGACCATTGTAGCATCCCCATAGTTACATGATCAAAATTCAGATGCTTGGCAACTGACTCACATTTTTGACAGTTCCAGTATCCCAGGGTCATATGATCACCTTTGAGACCTTCTGACAAGCAAAGTCAGTGGGGAATCCATATTCACTTAACAACCACGTTACTAACTTAACAACTGCAGGATTCGCTTAACAAATGTGGAAAGAAAAATCATGAAATGGATTTTGCAACAGAAATTTTGGGCTCAATTATAATCATAAATTGAGGACTATCTGTATAGTATTTTCATTTTCTAAAGGGTTTTTCTCATATCTATCCATGAACTCCAAAAGGTCTGTGAGCATCAGGTTAAGAACACCTACTCTACATTGTTTTCCATTTACCTGTGTTTTCTCCAGGATTTAAAATGATAATCTAACTCATAGATTCGGTTACCTTTTGGAATGCCAGTTTGGTCTAGTGCCGTGATGGCGAACCTATGCGCATGTGCCTCCCGCCGGCCAGCTGGTCTTCAAGTCTCTGCTGCGCATGTGCAGGGGATGGGTGCAAGCATGGGGGTGCACACTATTTGCATTTTGGGAGTTTGCATGCACGTGCATTCACATGTACATGTGCACACTTTGGGCACTCTGTTCCGAAAATGTTAGCCATCACTGGTCTAGTGCTTAAGGACCAGGCCAGAAAGCAGGAGACAGTTCAAATCCCGCCTTAGCCAAGAAAGCCAACTGGGTGTCTTTGAGCCAATTACTCTTTTCAGTCCAACCTGCCTCACAGGGTGGTTGTTGTGGGAAAAATAGGAAGATGGTTTGGAGATGCTTGCCACCTTGTTTTATTTATAAAAATAATAAAGGGATAGAAATAAATAATAAAAGCCATACAAATTAATTTATTAAATCAACTTATCACCTGAAGTATAATGCTACATGTGTACCTTATCATTTTTTTAAAGAAACCTTATTTTTTTAATGAAATAGATAACTGTATACTAATTCTATGAAGTTGTATTACACTATGCAACTGGTGGCCCGTGGGCCAGATGCGTCATGCACAGGCCACCACAGCTCTGCAAAGGGAAAAAACATTGCGATACATAATGTGATGGCAACATGATATGACGAGTTTGACACCCATGCACTACAGTATGGAATTTCCATCTAAGCTTTATCCAGAGAAGAAAAAAGATTGTATGCGAAGTATTGGTAGCATCAAGTATTATCTTGACAACAATATTAACATGATTTGCCATTGGCATTTTTTCAGTTTTCATTTTATGTCAAGGATTTCCTGAAGATCTCTATTCCAATAAGTTGTTTTTATAAGATTACTATATTTGCTAATTCTGCTATCAGTTGCACCGAAGAAGCTAGTCATCTTCTTAGTCTTTATTGTAACACTAAAGTTGGTTAGCAGGCCACTTTAACAGTGTTAGATATGGATTCTATTGACTCATAATTATATACCTTGCTTGCTCCCTCCCCAATTGTGTTGACATCCCTTCTTCAATTATAATGCAAAATGTTTGTTCCTGCCAGAAAGATTCCAATGCAAAACTCATAGAAGAGACTTTTGTCAGTCATTCAGTGATACACCAAATCTAGAATCCTCATTTCAGGTACTTGATGTGTGATGTGCTGGGGATTTGGAAGAGCTGCTCATTTGTCCGTTGATTGTGAAATGGCACTCCTTCATCCACCATTGAATCTTGGCAATGTGCCTGAAAATGTATGTTGCTGCTGCCAAGTCCTTCACTGTACCAAGGGCTTTCTGAAGACAGAAATGGAACAACACATGCTAAGTTTTCAAAATTTTCAGGGAAGCTAATTTCATCCAATGCTTGATAAATCTAAATCCTTTCTGCTGCCACTACCTTATTCTACAACGAGATCTGCTTTGTCTTTCATGTGCTTAAAGGTGCTATTAGATTGCAGCAATAATCACTACGTCACCCAACCAGGCAACCTAGAAGGAGCACAGATTCTCTAGTTTTCTTTCAAATAATTGCATTTATAATTAGAAACAAATTCTGCTCAATAAATGTAGTTAATAGGTGAATAAATGTGAGTGTTAATCCATGGATTATAGCAAAATAATTATGCACTCCATCTTAAACAAGATAGTGTGAAAAACATATGTTCAATTACTGAAAATCCAATGAATTACAGTTGTACAATGTTATCTGGTAAATGCATTTTTGTGTCTTCAAAGGCAAGTAGCTATTTGGAATTCTAATTCAAATTATTTTCTGCACAATCATCTTTGGAGGGAGAGAGAAGCAAAACCCTCAAACGTTTCTATTGATATTCAGAGGAAATGAAAAAGATTAGCCAGTGAACAACGTTTCACAAATGTTGTCTTATGCCATTCATAAAAGGTGTATTTAATTTAGCTTTTCCTAAACTGCTATCCTCCATTGGCTGTGAGCATTCATAATCTTCAAACAGAATAGATGCTGATCAGATTGTGAGATTTGAACTCCAACATATATTTTAGAATGGTGGACAACTGTCTTGATTTACAAAGCAGAGATCTCTGGCTTCAATATAACAAGATCTATGATCAAAGTCATCATAGATCCAGTCTGATTGCATTTGTAGGAAAGTGCACAGGCCTTCTTAATGGCACACTTTTACATTAGTATGTATAAATTTAATTTTAAAATAGTGACTAATATTAAAACAATCCAGTGTCTCTCAGTACAGAGAAGGAGGTTATGTGAAGTGACTTATGTGCCTGCTTATTCTACTGCCCATCTTACAACAGGTTGTGAATTATGTTGGCTGAAAGGTCCTTGCCCCATTCTAACCCGTGTTGCGCAGGAAGCGCTTAATATTTCACACTTTTTGTAAAATGCTGCGAGGCTCTTCTTTTTGCCCACTTGGGCAGTGGGCTACTGTGAAGGCCAAACTAATAAGCCTGTCTGAAAAGCCGAGACACTCAGTTGGAAAAGCAATGGGAAACCAGGGGGGTTTCACGACGCCATGAAAATTGCGTGGATCTGCAACCTGGCAAGTCATCATTCGAAGGCGTTCCGGCTCGCCTGCCGCGGCTGGATCTCGGAGCACGGAGTGCGAACGAAGATGGGAGCGCACCCGTTGCGGCTTTGGGAGAGGCAGTCCCGTTCTCGGGCGCAGCAGCCCCGATTCCCCGCAGGCGAGAGAGCCGGCCAGGAAGGGCAGAGGGCGACGCGAAAGCGGGGGGTGAGGGAGGCGTCAGCCAAAGCCGAGCGCTGGTAGGCGCGCTTCCCCAACCCTTATAAAAGCCCGGGGCTTCCCCACACGCGTCCTGGACTAGATCTGCAACGGGAGAGCAGCGACGTCCTGTCTCCCTGATCGGGGCCCCAGGATATCAAGTAAGTTCTTTCTGAGGCAACTTTTTAATACTCTCGCAGGGCTCCCTCGCGCTCTTTGGGTAGATACACGAATTTGGCGGCCCCCTAATTCTGTACAACATCTCCTTACGCCGCAGTTGTGCGATCTTGCCAATAGGCTCACGGTAGGATAGGTCATGTCTTTGAGGAATTAAAGATCCTCAAAGCAGTTTGAATTTCAAGTCTTGTGTGGATTCCTCATTTTCCTGAACTTTCTTTCCGAGTAACCATCATTTGAATTGTTTCTAATTCAGTAACTTTGTAAAAAAATATTGTGCGAGCAAGGCAGACTTAGAGAACAGGCTACGTAAGCGTTGCAAAACTCCCCGGTTTAAAAGACAATCCAAATCATTTTAAAGGATTTATTTAGCCTCTGTAATCTGTAACGAGGAGCGCTAATATATGAGTTTTGGTTCGCTCTGGTGATTTACTTTAGAACTACAGTAGGTTTAAATGCTCCAATGACCGTTCTGATATGGCTAGTGTGCATGTAAATATAATCGTAATTTTTAAAAAGACATCGAGAAATTCTAAGTGAAATAGGACTGTGAATAAAAATAGCATGAATTTAGATATGGGAGATGTTCCCTACTGGTCTCACATTTTGAATTGAGATGTCAATGTTATACGGGGTACTTATTCTGATTGTTCACGGGTTAAACGTGTATGTGGAAATAAGCCCCAGAAATATTTCCAGCTATGTGCAATTCAGATAAATATGTAGAATAGTGTTCTACAGCAAAATATTTCTTTCCTAGATTCTTTCCTGAATGAGTACTAAATAAATAAAACCATATACTGTATATGACTCCTAAATATCTAACAAATTCATTGACCTGCACAAATGCAGCTTTAATTGAAAAACTAAACACTATTTTAATTGAAAAATTCAGTTTTATTATTTATATACACTCTTTTACAGTGAAATAGCCCAATTATAAAATAATTTTGATTTATAGTCTTAATAAGCTAAATGTTAAATACTAAAAATCCTAACTAATGAGTAATTATGTGAATAAATATTTTAAAACAAAAAAGAACTGGATACATTTGAAAACCTATTAGGCCTTTACAAAATCTTGTACAGTTAACTCAGGAAAAAAATCTATTATCTTTAATATAATTTATTCTTCAATAATCCATTTTAATTTAGAAACTTGAAACTGAAATTGAGGCAATAAAATCAGAGTTCTCAAGAAAAACTTCTTAAGAGAGCAGTTATTTACAATCCCACTTTCTTTTTACCCCTTTGTGTCTCTCCTCCATTGTCCGATTTCAGAAAAGTATCTTCATTTGAATAGAAAAAAATCTGTAACTGAGAAAAAGCTTTTTATTAAAGTTAAATAACAAAGCAGCATACAAATTTAATGTACATTTATTAGTTGCTTGCTAGTTTTGCTAACAAAAACTACTATTGTTAATGTAGAGACTAGATTATAATTTAATAAGACAGTCCAGGTGAATACAGTCCTCAATAAATATAAGATTTACTGAATGCAAATACAAGTTAGATTCAATGTATTTTGTGGTTTGCAGACTGCAAAAATACTAATTTTTAAGAGCATTCAAATGATATTTCTATTTAATCTTTATCTTTTAAAGCCAATATATATCTACCAAAGAGGAAAGCAATTCAATAAATGAGTTCACAATTGAGGCTTATATTTTTGTATATTTATTTGTTTATTTTAGTGTGATAGAAGCATTTAATCTTAAATGCTGTAATCATCCAAATAAACGGATGGGATTGGATCTCTTTAGTATTTACTTTTAGAACCATCAGAAAATCCCAGTTTGTAGTTTGGGGACTACTGGGAAGTAAAAAATAAATGCATAAAAATATCTAAAAATCGAGGAAGAAAATCACTTCCACATTACTGTAAAGAAATATACTTTATATATTTTTAAAGTAATTGGGAGTTATGCACAACGTGACTTCTTACGTTTATCTAAACATTTCAACACTAATCATTTCTGCTAGATACTAAGTCATATTCAATGACTTATTTCACTTCTTCAATGACTCTTCACTTCAGTCATATTTCACTTCTTCTGAAAGATAATAAATGTTGGTGCCAAGTTAAGATGCTGAAAAATATGTCCTAATATAATGTTTAAATATGGTCATTGTTTTCTGAGAATGCATTAGAATTGTTAATCTAAATTAATAATTCAGCTGAATGCTCCTATCTTAAAAATAAAACTGCAAGGTTAGTGGTTGCTGGCAAAGGTACCACATTAAGAGAATATATTATAGTATACTGAAAATTAACAGAAAGTTCTTAAAAATCAGATAGCAATATAGTTCTAAAAAAGAAAATGTGGTTGTGACAATCCAAGGTATAAGCTGGGAATTTGCATCATGTCGGTTGCAGGTTTTGTGTTACCAATGGACTATAAAAATGTACCTGAGAACATCAAGGTCAATATTCCAAGCTCAAATGCCTCTCTGCCACCCTCCACATCTGACACTAACTCCTTAGGACCACAGAGTGGGGCAACTCTGGGGAGACCTGCAGCAGCTAATGCGGCACGAGAGCGTAGCCGAGTGCAGACCCTACGGCATGCCTTCTTGGAGTTACAGAGAACTCTGCCCTCTGTACCACCTGACACTAAGCTTTCCAAGTTGGATGTACTGCTTCTAGCCACCACCTACATTGCCCATCTCACCCGCAGCTTGCAGGATGAAGAAGAATTGCCTGGCAAGGGCTTGGGAACCCTGAGAGGTGATGGCTACCTACACCCTGTTAAGGTAAGGAGCGCAAAACAAGTAATACTTTTTTTCCTAGAAAGTCCAATCATAGCATTGTTTGAAAAGCTATTGTGCAGAAATCTTCAGGCAAAAAAGCATACCTGTACTAATATACAAGTACACTAGTCTATACAAGGAAGCTTTAGCATTACAGAATCAGCAGAATCATTTAGAACCAACTGAACCACAATTCATTGATGCGATTCCAGATGACACTTCAGATAGATACAGCATTAAACCTCTGTATACCATAACCTTTATGCCCAATACCAGAAACAAGGTTTTAAGTGACTCCCATTTATTACAAAGGAATTTATATCTGTGACAGTGGCTTGTAAACTGTTCGAGCCAGATATCCCCTTTCCTGGTCTCAAATAATGTCATTAATCCCACCCAAAAATAGATTCTGTTGTATTACACAAGCACTTCAACAGTGGCAATCCCAAACTGGATACTCTATTCACAAATATTTTATTACAAATTGCCCCATTTCCCCCTGGATATACCCAAATATATCCCATTGAGGAGCAATTACCCCAGTGTAAAATCCACTGCGTTATGAACCATCTTTAGTTCATATTGCAAGTTCAAACTACAAAAGGACTTCCCCTTGCTACTAGCTCTTTAATAAGTAATTTCTTTAATAAATTAAATTTAGCTTAATTCAGGAAACTATTACTTAAAGACCTAGTAAGAATTACCTTAAACCAAATTAAATGGACCCTGATGTAAGTAGTCCTTTCATTATTTGTTTTCAAAAATAATATTATCTAACAGTAATCTTGAATGAGCCTGTAAGTACTTTTTAAAAATAGTTTTATTGAAATGTAGACCAATGATGGGATTCATATATAATTAGCTATGTATTTGTCCGCTAGCAAAAAATAATTATATTTTTAATTGTTTTTAAAAATGAGGAGTTTTAAATTGTTTAAAATTTTTATATAATGTTTTTATATAATGTAAGCCGCCCGGAGTCCCGAGGGATTGGGCGGCCTATACATTCAATAAATTAAATTAAAATCCAAATTAAAAGTCATTCTGGCTATAGCATAGGAGTACATACAGCAAAAATGATAATGTAGAGTAGAAAGTAAAGCACATTCTTAAAATAATTGAAACAGCATTGATATCTCAGGAACATTTTCAAATAACTGTCAAGAAACCAGGTGTTGGCCATGACCAAGAGACATGCCACAAACACGATCCAATACATTCTGCATTACAATATATTTAACTACTAAACTGTGTGTTTTTATTCAATAGGCTGTCTATTGTGTCAGAGGTAAACATTTGAAAAATATTATAATTTATTTTAGAGATACCTCACAGAAGTTCTAGAAAAAGAAATTTTTCACAATGTATTCTTCACAATGCCACATTACTTGCAATATGAAGTTCTGTTTAGATACCGTATACCAGATTATCACATTTGGCAAGGCAGCAGGCAAGATAAATAAGAAAAATTGCAAAACTAGATGGCATTGCAATGTTTCCTTATATGTCTTTCCCATCATTTAGTGGCTTTCTAATTTTTTGAAATTAGTTTATAAAACCAGAGGAGCTCACTCCCCATTTCTTCAGAGATTAATGGAATTTATGATTTTACACTAGGTCTGGCTAATAGCACTGAAAAGTAAATGGCACTGGCAATTATTGCTATTTTAATAAATTTCACTGTTGGAAACCTGGGCTCGGTGTATATACATGTGACATGACCACTTTGATCCTCTGCTTGGTTATTTCAGATAAACAACTAAATCAATGGGATTTATTTTCTGATATGTGTATATGAGAAAATAAATCCCATTTAGCTATATTTATCTGAAATAACCAAACACAGGATCAAAGTGTGTGTGTGTGTGTGTGTGTGTGTGTGTGTGTGTGTGTGTGTGTGTGTGTGAGATTACATAAATCATATTATTTACATTTTTTCTAAATATAAAATTTACAGACGTAGTTACATATTGGATGTGGTATACTTTTATAAATACATATTTTAAAGAAAATCTGGTGTGCAAACATACATGGATGAAAACACCATGATATTTTCTTCTTCAAGCAGAGTTTTATGAGCAATAAAATCTAATGTAGGACAGTAGTTTATGGTTTAAACCTAATAAATGTAATAAACATGCTGGCCTATTGTTATTTTTTATCTTCTTTCACCACTTTGCAAAACTTTTGAAGATAAGCTATCAGTAATTGTAGACATGTGGCACAATAAAGTTAAATAAGTCTATAGAGGTCAATCTAAAGGTAATGAGGTGTCAAGATCTTATTCCTCCTCCTATCAATCTACATAGCTCTCTTTCTCATGATGTTAGTCTTGCAAGGTGATCCAGACAAGAAACACACAGATGAACTAGCTGAATTATTATTGTAAAGTTTCAGTAACAGATCTTGTAAGACTGAAAGTATATTTCCCCATTGTTTTTACAGCCCAAAAAACCTCGGGAGTGTCCCTTCTGAGTTTGTCACACCCATGTTTTTGCTGCAAGCAAAAACTTACCCATCTGTTCTCCTGGCTGCGGTTTTTCTCTGTCTCCCAAAGGGATTCCCACATACCAGTACACATGCTTACTATTTGCATTGATCCAATGCAAATAGCAGGTTATAAAGGATGGGAAAATTTATTGTCCCATAACTGATAAACATATCCTTAAATGAACTGGCTTAATTCATGTAATTGATAATAAAGTTGCTGATTTCCTACATTTCTGCAAGCAATACTAATCTATCTTGCATCTTCATCTTCTAGAAATGGCCAATGAGATCACGCCTATATATTGGAGCATCAGGACAATTTTTGAATCCCTCAGTGCAAACAGAAAATATAAATCAAGGAGAAACCTCAACAAATTCTCAAATGTAATCCTGTTTTTTTTTCTTAAATGCTGTTGTATTTCTTATTCCAGATATATTTAAATTGAGTCTTCCAATATCTGTGATATTTCTTCCAGTTGACCAGCACCCTTAGATGGTAGACTTGAAATTCAACTTGTTAGTTCAGATTGCTTTCTTCACAGCCGGGGACAACGCATTCATCTCAGTTGTGTAGTATAATTCATTTGTTTCTTACATAGCTATTATTTCTCAAAACGCAAAATATACTTTTCATTGTGTGAATGTTGCTATATTGAAATCCATAAGATACCAGCTCATGGGTCATCTTGCTTATGAGAACATATCCTTTTCTGTGTGAAGAAATGGCTGAATATAATGTAGTGGATAATTTACTGGCATTCTGCAACCTTTGTTGATAATTTATGAAATTTGAATTGTTGTACCCCAATTCTGAAGAAATTAAATAAGATAACCAAATAGTTGATTTTTAAGCTAATGTTTGAAAGCTGAGCTGCTCAGTTACCTTGAGCTGTGAGAGGGGCAGAAATAAATTTGATAAATAAAATAAATAATGCATGTAAGTTTGGAGACTTTTAACTGACAAGAGCTCTGCAGAACTATTTCAAGTATTCCAGTGATCCATGTCATATACTCAGATATACCTATTCATAATTTGCCATATGTGTCACAGAATTGTGATAGATGACATAAGGCAATAGTCTTGTCACACAGGTTGTCCTCAACATTTGTCATGCTCAAAGATAATATTAAGATACCTAGTGTTTTGAAAAATTAATCCAACAAATAACATTGCAAAACTGGATGTTTGAATTTTAGACATGAAATTCTGTTGATGTTATACAGTATCTGAGCAAAAAATGTTGCTTTGAAGAATAAGTTACAGCTTTCACACTTTCTTAAAAATGTCCAAAATTCTTTTTACATTGTTATAAACTGTACATCTATACATTTTTCATAAATGTTTGATCATTTTAGTTATACTGTGAATGTATAGTCACTTCTCAATTTGCAACAATTCATACATATAATGAAATTGATCCTGAAAAATGTATGCCCTGTCTTTCTATCAGTTTGTAGGGGTGCCCGAAGATTCTTTGCTCTTGCTATTATTTATTTATTTTATTTATTTATTACATTTTTATGCTGCCCAATTCCTGAAGGACTCTGGGCGGCAAACAACATGGATAGCAATAGCACTCAGATGTTATATACTGCTTAGCAGAGCTTTACAACATTCCCCAAGCAGTTACAGAGTCAGCTTATTGCCC
>JANHGC010001193.1:108277-118842 GCA_027560395.1 Boaedon fuliginosus
ACAGCGGTCTTGTGACACAGAAATTGGAAGAACTTCAAACTGTTATGGATGGCCGCGCGCCAGAGTTTGTTTCTTTCATTACTTCGTGATAAATGGGGGGGGGAGGGAAAGAAAAAGCAAAAACGAGTCCAAGAATAGATTAGAAATTCCAGCTTCGGCTTCTGGGTGTGCGGTTCGTTTGCCTGGTGAGTAAGACCAGCCCAGCCCAGCTGCCTTCCAATAAAGGTTTTACTGCCTGAACCAAACACGAAATTCACATGGTGCGGCTTTTATCGGCCTAAAGTTGACTATTCGCCACTTATTCCTGAGCCCGTGTGGTTATCATAATATCCATTTATATTTTTGAAGCTGTGCGTCATCCAAATGAAAGTCTTGGGCAACATCTGCCTGAAAATAGTTGTTATGTTGTTGTTGCGCCAGCTAGAACTAGCATGCAGTCTACGTTCTGATGATACATCAAGCCATGATTCAGTACTTTGCCTCAATCGCAAAGATTAGACCGAGTAGCTTTTTAGTTGAACTGAAAAAGATTCTGAAAATATGTCTTTATGTCATTTATATATCTATAAACCCATCGCTATCGTAGTAGAAAAAGAAATGTAGCTATTTGAGAAAAAGTTGGATTGGACGGTCAGGATGCAGATGTAGATAGAGTTAAAAGATTCAAGAGAAGAATATGGGAGGCAAGGTAAAAAAAGGATAAAACTTAAGGTATTGATGAGGTGAAGAGACGATGGATAGAGAAAAGGGAGGGGGGAAGGATCCTTCAAGACATACATTCGATATTTTTATTCACTTCCCAATAATGTTTACGTTTCTTGAGATTCCCAGGCCTCTCTAGCAGACAAATTGAAGTTTGGGACATGGAAATTTCCATTCTGGGGAAGGAGATCATTTTGAGTTGACCTAATAAAAAATATCAGCCTAATCAGGAAATGGGCCACCTCTGGCTGGAAAATCTCTCTTGTATACTTCCCGATAGCTGTAGAATAGATGAAAGCTCTTAAGCAGGCTTTATGTTGCTTTAAAAAACAAACAAAATGCAAATGATCCTCAGACTCAGGGGGGAAAAAAATAGAAAATCCATACTAATTTATGTGAAATGGTCCTACCTATTTGGTATCATTGCCTGGCCTAATGCATTCTTCTTTGAAAAGTATAAAAAAATATAAATTAGGCACCGTAAGTTATTTCTCTGTTCTCCTGAGAATAAGAAAAGTTATCAGAAAATGCAGCTGGCAAAAAATCAAAAGTATAGTCATAAAATGGCTGCTATTGCAGATGATGCTAGTAAAAAAACAAACCCTTAAACACTTAAATTGCTCCCTGCTAGTTTATTTTATTTTATTTTATTATTTTATTTATACCACGCCTTTCTTCCCTAACAAGGGAACACAAGGCGGCTAACAACATTATGCTACCCTCTTTCTAAGGGCAATCTTTATTATTTATTTATTACGTTTTTATGCCGCCCAATTCCTGAAGGACTCTGGGCAGCTTACAACATGGATAGCAATAGCACTCAGATTTTTATATACCGCTTATCAGAGCTTTACAACACTCCCCAAGCAGTTACAGCGTCATCTTATTGCCCCCAACAATCTCATTTCCTCATTTCACCGACCTTAGAAAGGATGGAAGGCTGAGTCAACCTTGAGCCTGGGGATTCGATCTGACAACTTACTGAACAAGTCAGCAGAGACTGCAGTGCTGCATTTAACTACTGCACCACCGAGGCCAATATTACAAATCAAGATAGCTCTCCCACTAGAAATATTACTTACATGTTGTTTTTAGAAAAAAATATTTAAATTTCTCTGCTGAAATGTTTGTATGTTTACTAGCTAAAGCAGAAACAAAAGTTATTCGAAAACACAACTGTGGCAAAAAATAATGTACACAGCTTTGTAGATTAAATATAGCTATTATGCCTATAGTATAATTTGCTATTGGTTGTGTTTGTATGTATCTTGAAAGTACCAATTATTTTGGGAAAGAGCTTGCTTCTGCTTCAACATATACATATGCTGTATAAATGATGCTCACCACAGAATATGAAACTTGCATATTTGGTTAATTTGATTTAAAAGATTTGCATGTAAGCAACAATGATTATAAGTACAGACAATTTTTCTTATTGTATGAATAAATTATTTGCAAAATTATGTCTCAAATAATATTTATTATTATGTACTTTTTAAAACTACCCTGATTTTTTAAAAAAACGCAAACATTTCCTGGGGAGCCAAGAAAATTAGATTAAAGGTTTTTAAGGAATTGTACATCTTTAGTAAAATTGGGATTTTAAATAAATTATCATTATGGATCAAGCCACTTATGGCAATGTATTTTTTATCTTTAGTATTTAAACTCACGCCTCCATTGCTGAAGAAAAGGTTTATCTGAAATGCTATTATTTTGATGTAATGATAATTATGTGCCATCAAGTTGTCGATTTTTATTTTGGTTTATTCTTAAAAAATATTCTTAGCTCATGTATGAGTTTTGTATGTGCTATTTAACATTCCTAATATTAGCATTTCCTAAGAGTTTACTTCCCTCTTTTTCTTATCGTACACTCTCACATGCTATTAGCTCACAAGGAATATTGCACATTGTCTTTAGGTTATTAGAGTAAGGATTTTTTACAGGAAACTCTTCATAAAATTTTTAGCAATACTTGGTATATGTGTTAAACTTCTGAATTACGTTGACCTTATCAGTATACTATACATATATGTATATGCATATAAAAATGTAATACAGCCAGGTGGAAAATTTCTTACATGCAATCACAGATTATAAAAGTTAATTTCTAAGTCAAGTGTACTAAAAATCAAAGAAGAACTGAGAATCTCATATTTTGTTTTAAAAGTAAGATTTTTTTGACGTTTCAAAATAATAAAGCATGGAATAGTTGTATAACTATTAAATCCTATTACAGTTGTTCAAATCTATCATAAAATAGTATTATGTTATTGAAAATCAGCTAAATTTTGATAATAATTTTAACTGCTGTTCAATGAATTTTTACCTCTCCCACTTCCTCTAATAGAACATTTTTCTCTAGATTCAGTGGGATCCAGAAATATTACCTTTGGAATTGTTTTTCTCCAAATAAAAGACCATGCTTTTTCACTGGCATCTTCCAGGTTCTTTTCACCCAATTTTTGTTTTCTTCACGGTGGCAATACATAATTGACATATCCTGTCTTCATGGCACCTGTTCTCTTAACAGCTCAGGTATGTTCATTGGCTCGTAAATGTTGATGATTTTTCATTCAGTGTGATAGAATTACCTTCTACAGTAACAAAATTTTATATCACGTATAATTTTTTTCTTCAGGAATACTTTATTTAAGTGTACATATTCAGTGATTTTTTTTACGATGTGACTATAAGCAAAAGAAAGAAAACTGGTTAAAAACAATGCTGTACTTTTATTTGAATTTTTAACATTGTGACAGCATAATACAAAGGAGAACAAACTTTGTAAAATATTCATTTTAGTATCATTTTCTTTCCATGTTATTTCCCCACCCCACCCTTCCTTCCCTCACATACTTCAAGGCTTTATTCTGCACAATGTTCTGTTCTAAGTAATTTCTACAATTTAACATACCGGTATATGAAAAAATAATGATGAAGTATAGGAAACAATATCAGGCATTAGTGTTTTAAGGTTATGTAGCACTTACAATGAATGGAAACAATTGACAGAGGACGTATCAGTCCAGGAAGTAATCTTATAGCAGGAACACTAACATAAAAATTAAAGGGCTGATCTATACCAGTGTACCTTTACCATTAACATGCAAAAGAAAAGGAATAGGAGGAACAGTCTACAATACTAAAATATGATACCCATAACATCTGTCTCCCACCTCACAGATCTCAACTTTACAACTCCTTAGCCTCTCTTCCTAGTTGCTGAAGCACTCTTCAAATTACAATGGAAGAAATGGAAATATTTGCCCTTTTCAGGGTAATTTTAAATCATATTCTGCTTCTGAATGTCCCTGCGATCACAATGATATCAAATAAACATTTGAACAAATTATAGGGCTTTTCCACATTTGCTGGCACATGGCATAAACATGTCCTGGGCAGTATCTTTATTTTTTACTGGGCTTCACTATTCCTAGGCCATGAGTGAAAAGGCTTAAGCCATTGTATCTATCAATCAAATCTTACAGTCATAGACCAGCATAGTATTAAAATAGTATTTCTTTTAATTCACCATCTAAGTAATTTCAAGATACTTCGTCATCCATCATCCTAGTAATAAGCAACCAATAGTAATTGGAAGTAGGCTAGAGATTGGCAAGTGGGACAGCAAATATCATGCTGATACAGGTGTCCTTGACTTAAAACAATTTGTTTAATGACCGTTTAGTTACAATGGCACTGAAAAAAGTGACTTCTAAACTATTTTTTACACTTCAAACAATTGAATCGTTCTCATGGTAACCTGATCAAAATTTGGGCACTTGACAATTGGACTATATTTATGATGCCTGCAGTGTCCAAGGGTCATGTGACAAGCAAAGTCAATGGGGAAGCCAAATTCACTTAACTGTTCCTAACTTAACAACTGCAGTGATTCACTGAGATCAACTGTGGCAAGAAAGGTGGTAAATGGAGCAAAACTCGCTTAACAATTGTCTTGCTTAGCAACAAAACATTTGGGCTCAGTTGTGGTCATGGTCAATAACTACTTCTAGTTTTTTTCCCCATTTCAGTGAAGAGTAGATAACAGTGGGAAAGAGCCATAACTAGATCAGCTGGCCCAATTCCTCTATTGTTAGCATGGCTCAAGTCAGTAATGTTGTATGAGACGGACCATCTTTGCCCTTGAGAGATTACTGTATTTGCCAAGGCCCTCTTGTGGTTTTTCCCCGTTTTATTTTTAAATGTTTTTTGCTGGATTTCGTAAGCCGGAGTAGACGGCTTTATAACAATTAATATTAATATAGTATATTAATATAATATATTAATAAGACGCTGTTCCGAGATGTCCCTTTGCCTTCCTAGCATCGGCTACCAGCTCGTACAGTTCCAGCTTGGCTACCTTTCCGAGGCCAAAGAAGGCCAAGGCTGGCCGCCTCTGGAACTACGTTTTCCACAATGCACCGCGAGCCTGTATTACACAACGATCCTACCGCGAGAGGTTTTCCCGAAAGGAAACTGGGAAGCGAACGGTTGGCTTGTTCGTTAAAAGCAGCTTAAAAGAAGTATCCCATTTCATTTGTGTTTGAAACTCGTCCTGACCGGCATTAAACGTCGGTACTATATGGACCTACCAAGTAGATAAGGAAAAATATAATTCGGCTCACCCAGGCTCGAAGGCAGCCCCCGAATTACGCGGCCCTCAAAAGGACAGTTGCGGCTCCCGTTCGTCGCGAGACTTGGCGTCTTGTTTCGCCTCGTGGCGAAGGAGACTTGCGCGCGCGCGCGATTCGTTCAGAGTCGGCCGCCCTCAAACCCGACCGAATAAGCCTCGCATTGCCTCCGTTTTGCCAGGTTCGTCCTCGGCCGCATCCATCGTTCTTTGACCCGAGAAATGTGATGAAACAAAGAGGCTCCGACGAGTGGGCACCTTCTAGCGGACGGTACCGAGGGCTTGAGAGGTAGACGTTTGCCAGAGACGCGCTCGCTTCGGATTTTCCTCAAACGGTTGGTACGCCAGGAAAGGGGTCTCGGGCGAGAGATTCTTCGGAGCCTCTCGGTCTGATGTGGGTGATCGAACGGAAAAAGAAAGACGATGGGGCTCCCCTCAGGAAACCAGAGAGGTCCTCCTTGTTCTTGAAATTAGACTGAGCTTTGCGCCATTTTGTCCATCTCGGCGGAGGGGCGAAGCCTCCCCCCCGCCCCACCTCCGGGCGAGTCAGAGACGAAACTCATCTCTTTAGGAGAATATTGGTGGGTTTTATGTGTTGGCTTGGCACTGAATTAGTTTGTTCGCCAAGGTTTAGAAAATTGAGGGCTTGGTGCGCATTTTAATAATTTGCCCTTAAAATCACTAGGCTCCCCTGGGGAGACGCCTAATATGAATAGAGTTTAAGCTTTGTATATTTACTTGCTTCGGTCATTCCTGGCCCGCAGAATCGCAACACTTTTTATGTAGTTTACATTATCAGCTCCTTACTGGACTATTAACTAATTTGCTGCATTGTATTTTCTGTCTAATAACATGGCTGGGAAGATTGGATTTGCTGAGCTGAATCTACTTTGTTGTGATGCCTCACTGGTATAGGATGGAAAAATGATTAGGGATGAAGCAGCCGCTCCTTAAATAAAAACGTACCCTTCGAGGTTGGTGCAGTGATTGTGATTGGGTAGTAGGTAGCTATTAAATCTACCACTTTATGGGACTACAGATCAGTTTCTCATGTCAAACAGTGATTGATTGATTGATTGATTTTTTTATTATATTTTATTTTATTTATTTTACTTAGATTTATACCCCGCCTCATTTCCCCGGTCAAGGGGAACTCGAGGCGGCTTACAATAATAATAACAGTATTACAAAATAAAAAGAAAAAAAACAACAACAATCACAGTCACAATCATCTAAGGGGGGGGGAGCATATTAATTCCAGGCCTTCCGACAGAGCCAGGTCTTTGTGGCTTTATGGAAGGCGGATAAGGTGGGGATGGTCCTGATCTCAACCAGGAGCTGGTTCCAGAGGGTTGGCTCCGCCACAGAGAAGGCTTTAGCACAGGGGCCCGCCAGCCGACATTGTTCGGCTGACGGGACCTGTAGCAGGTAATAAATTTAGGGACAACAGATGCAATAATTAAATTGTAACTTTAAAAGGATCTAAAAAAAAACAGCTATCTAATCGTAAGTGAGTATATAAAAACACTTAAAAGTGAAATTTATTTTATCCAACAAAATTTTAAACAGACTGATGTTAGCAGTACTGGAATCTGCAAAATATTATTCAATTATGCCATAGAGATCATTCCATGTCAAGTGGTCTGATTTCAGAAAAGTGCCCCGCTCGACCATCGCAGATTTCAATGAAATTTTGTGTGAACATGCACACATGTCCCCAATGAACATTGGTAAAATGTTACATTTCCCAAGCAATACTTGCAGAGATACAGTCATTTGTTTGATCCCATACTGCAGCCTTCTACAGTATGACTCAGGTTCCAGACATAATATCTCTGGCAATATTTTGTTGAGAAAAACAAAACTTGGCCGTCTTGTACAACCTTTTGTGCTCTATTAAACAACAAAAACATTCTCATGAGTGATCTCCATCTAGATAATGTGGAGCAAAGTTGGCCGAAAATATTGTGGCTCGAAAAAAGGTTAGAGTTCGGCTTTTTATATCTGGAAGCAAAGGTATGAAACATGAAACTTTGTGCCTAATAACTTAGCAGCACAAGGTTTTCGAACATAAAATTTCATTCTCCTACTGCTTTCCAATAGTTTACAAATTGAGTGAAATTATTAAAGCTGATACATCTTTCAGGTTTATTGTATAAGAATGTTTTTCAACCTTTCTACATGTTGCATTTCTGTGTGTGGTGAATCAACTCATTGAAAGATTTACATAGCTAATGGAAGAAAGGATCTTGTGACAACACAACCAGCTGCACCACTATTGATAGCTAAGAAACAGTAAAGACATTTTACCGTATTTCCCCGAAAATAAGATCTGTCTTATATTTTTTTTGGCCACCAAAAAAGGCATCAGGTCTTATTTTGGGGGGATGTTATCCACTGACTAACCTATTAGTTCGGGGCATACGTATTTTGGGAGCATGTGTAAAAATCAAGATAAGTCTTACTTTCAGGGGAGGTCGTATTTTCAGGGAAACAGGGTAATTACAATTAAAAGAATAAAAGAGATTATATATCCCACTACCTAATAGTATTCTTCAACACAAGCAGATAAATGCTAGGCTGAGAATGCATTTTCCATGGAATTCTTGTTTTGTAGTTTTGAACATTTCACTTTAAAATACAGATATTTTCTAAACTGTTACCTACATTTTTATACGTTATTAATATGAAAGAACATACATGTTATTTTGACATAAAACCAAGAAATATTTCATATATGTACTACTGTCAAATAATTCTCTTTGGACTAGAACATTGGTTTTCAAATTATTTACCAGCTCTGATCCTGCTATGTATAAAAAATGCTGCATGTTACCCAAATGCTGCATGTTACCCCTCTACTAGTATCCAAGAATTCTGGAAGCTTACTTGAGGGTACCCTAAATGCCAGGTAGGCTATTTGCCAATCAATTTTACATATATTTAAATATACACCCAATACTACTTCATAGTAGTATTGGGGATGGGGCGTCACTGTTTTTTAATCTTTTATATTGAGTTTTTTATTGTTTGTGAGCTGCCCACAGTCACCGAGATTGAATGGGTGGCCATATAAATCTTCTAAATAAATAAATAAATAAAATAAAATAAACAAACATCACAGGAGTGCAAAGGAAAATTAGAAATATGAAGGCAATAATCTTTTACACCATTACTTCTTTTATCAAAGAAGCTAATGAAACTTGCTAAATTAACTTTCTACAATTTTTGCAGAAGATATGGGTACAGAAAAGGAATTTCATGATAGGAGGCTGCAAAGACCTCTACAACCATCATTTACTTTTTGCTATTTCTTCATTTTCTTTACATATTGTTTGCTTCAGCTGCTCAATTCTCATCTTGCAAGACATTATTTTCCATCTCTGAAAGCAAAAGAACATCTATTAGGACCTCTGTAAACAATGTTTGCATTCTTTAAAAAAATCATTTTCATGTAAGTAAACAGATGGTTAACTCCCTTTCCAAAATCCATTCAATTTCATCAGCAACCCAGAAGTTGGTGAGGCTATTGTAAAGGGAATATTAAGTAATTAGGATGCCCTAGATCAGGGGTGTCAAAACTGGCAGCCTGCAGGCCAGATGTGTCACATGCAGGCTAAGCCTACCCCAGCTCCACGCAAACGCAGCAAGTTTGACACCTGTATCCCAGATTTATCTTTAAATTTGACATCACAATTAACCATATATGCTTTGGTTTTGCCTGCATTTTATTTTTACCTTCATTCCAGAAGAGACACAACAGAATGATTGATACTTCAACCAAACTGTCTAATGCAAGCTATAGATTTTTATTATCTGCTAGTTCTTTATGCATCCTCTCAGAAGTAAGAAGTTTCTCTAGGCCAAGCTGCAGTGATCCTCAAATGAACAAGGTTTAAAAAAAAGGTAAAGAAATCCCTGTAGATTGTACTCTGCTAGTCGTTGCCGACTATAAGGGATGGTGCTCAACCCCATTTCAAGGCCACTGAGCCAGTGCTGTCCAAAGACATTTCCGCGGTCATGTGGGCATCATGATGTCACCTTCCGGTACCTATTTGTCTACTTGCATTTGCATGGTTTTAAACTTCTAGGTTGGCAGGAGCTGGGGTGAGGACAGGAGCTCAGCCTGTGTGTGGCACTTGGGTCTCGAACCTGGGCTGCGGGCTTTCCAGCTGACAAGCCCAGCATCTAAACCACTGAGCCACTGTGCTTCCCCCTCAAATAACAACGGCAGTCAGAACCTTTCACAAAGTTCTATATCAGACAGGGACAAAAACTTCTATATCAGGGGAGCCAAGTGCCACTTTCAATAGGCACAAATCTTGTATCAAACTTAAGAGCAACTGATACCCTTTTAAAAATATCCGACAATCGTACTATTTCATAATGGCGTACAAAATAACTTGAGTTTGAAATAATTTGGTTCAATCATATTGGAAGTATTCCAGCACCCCTCCTGGAGGTGTTTGCACTTGAAACCACCTTGTTTCGAATGCAGGCTTGAAGGAGGGCAATTTTGAACTATGAACACTTTTGGAATGCCTGGAGTAGCATCAGCATTAGGTAAAGTCAGAACAGTATTCTGATATTCCAAAAGAGATTTATTTGAATATAACCTTAAGCATCCAACTTTTATAGATATAATAAGTATGTTTTCATTTGGGCTGAAATTCAGTTATTTACAATAATATGGGCACCATCACCTACCATATTCTGAAGTATAAGACATACCTAGCTTTTGGGGAGGAAAACAGGGGGAAAAAATCCGCCTCTGCCTCCCAGCAATTTGCTTCCTTAGAGCAACAGCCTGTTTCAGCTTCAGCACAGCCTGATTAGCACAAGCAGCTAATCTTAAATTGAATTGGCCTCCCAACGATCAGCTGTTTCAGGTTGCAGAGATTGCCATCGCCTATTGCTGCCTCCACGCGCCCCATTTTTAGCCTCCGCATCCCATTTTTTACCTATATGTACCCCATTTTCAGCCTCTGCATGCCCTGTTTTCTGCCCATTCTGTTTCCCGCCGCCCAGAACAGGCTGAAAATCGGGCGCATGGAGGTGGCAATAGGTGATGGCGATCCCTGCAGCCTGAAATAGCTGATCGTCAGGAGGCCGATCCAACCGACAATCAGTTGTTTCTGCTAATCAAGCTGTACTGAAGCTGACCAGACTGTTTGCTGCAAGGAGGCAAATTGCTGGGAAGCAGAGGCCGAAGGGTGGGGGCTAG
>JANHGC010001193.1:133633-146731 GCA_027560395.1 Boaedon fuliginosus
CGCACAGCGCGGTTTTGACAGCCATTCGGAAAGCGCGCCCATGAAGCGGGTAACCAGCGAACCAGTAGGAACCCATCCCTGCATGAAATCAATGCACTTTTAGCTGACCCAGAGGAGAGTTATTACTAAAGAGATTAAAAGAATTCTAGCCGCCTCAAGTTCCCCTGAAAGGGGTGAAGAGAGGCGGGATATAAATCCAATAAATAAATAAGAGAATTCTAGAAGCCATGCTCTGCATTCTTTCTTTATATTACTCTTTCTCAGGAACTTTTGGCTCCTGAGCTCACCAGGGATTACTCTCCCTGCCTCTCTTATATGGAGATTGAATGTGCTGAAAATTAAAAGATATTTTTTTCACAGCAAATATTTTGAATAAAGCAGTGACTCCCAAACTTTTTTGTTTAAGTACCTGTCTTAAAAATGTTTATAAACCCCAAATAGGTGGGTTATATCTGTCACTATTTACTGTATTAGTAATTAAAATAGACATTTTAAAATATTTATATATTTGTTTTACTTTCCCCCTGAAACAGATCCAGGGACTTTCAGAAGGCCCTAGATCACATTTTGAAAACTGCTGAAGTAGAAGAAAATTGGGATGAAAAGAAAGAGACAGCTGCATTTCAGTCTCCTATTATCGGCACATATTTTATTGTCTATTTTCACTGGCCTCTTATCCTACCTGTAGAATTAGAAGGATATACCCTGTTAGCTTCAAGGCAAATTGTGGCTTGTAAGCAGCTTTGCATACAGATTGGAATTCCTATAACTTTATATTGATTTCCCATTTTCATTTCATTGGATAATTCATCTGGGAAAAATACAAATAGGCAGGTGAGAATTTTCTATTGGGCAGAATAATTATATGGACTCATATTCATATCCCTTCAACAATGTGAAGATATCTTAAGAACCACTTTTTAAATATGGTACATTTTTTAATTTCCAAAGTTAAAATATAAATTCAGCAGGAAAAAAGGGAAACAACTATCAAAGCAAAATTAAGACAAAAAAGTGTGCAAAAAAGCAACATACACATATATTGTTCCCCCTTAGTTGAATTTCAAGTCTTGATGAGGGTGGCAATGATGAATAGTGAGTTTTATGAACCATTTTTTAACACTCATCCTTCCATCTAGTCATTAGGTATTGACCATGTTGGCTTGAGTAATTAGACACTAGACATGTGACTTTAATAATTCTTTTTATTTTGAATAGGAATATTGATATCTTGGAATGCTAACTATTATTGTAATACTGGTAACATCTAAGTTTTTAAAAATAGGGCTGCCTCTCACCAAGCATAGACTTCTACATTCAGTTTGGCTTGCGCTGCAGAATTTCTATATCTCATGTATTATAGTCTTATCAACTGGGTTTTAATGTTTGCCTAGGACAACTGATTTCCCATAACTGATTTCTTCCATTATTCTCTAATCCTAAGGCAACGCTCATATATTTCCAATTGACAGATTCAGTTTGTGTGTGATTTAAACCCAACACTATTGGTCTGCCAGCAGATAGTCCCATTCCCCCACCCTCCAGAAAAATCTGGTTTACAGGTATATTCTGCAGAAGCTAATTATCCATTTTCTTTTGCACCCCAAGAAAATGCCTAGATGTTGTTAGTCTCCCAGCCCTGCTCTGTTACCGGTATATGTTACAAAAAGTAATTGGTGATTGGGATGGGAAAGAAAGCACAAGAGTACATCAGTTGCTGGCCTGAGATTTTTCTTCAGGAACTCTCCAAGCAGAACACCATATTTTGATATCATTGCTAAAGCACAGTAAAATTCAGTTGAGAGATTTATGCTAAATTTATGTTAACTTTTCTGCCAATTCAATAGCAGAAACAATACACAATGACACCCATGAGAAAGTATTCTTAAATCAGGATAATTGAGAGTTATAGCTCAATATATGCTACTCTAAACTTGGGGGCTTATACAAGCTAGGGTGGAGAGGAGAAGAAGGTTTTTGATAAAGGTTTTAGCTTTGAAATTAATAGAAGACATTCTTAAAACAGGTCAAAACAGATGTGATTTAATCACAAGAGTTCTGCCAGGAAAATTAAGTTGCTTTTTTTCCAGCTTTGTGCAACATACACTTTTACTATAGTGATGTGACAGTGTAGTGTGCATACAAATAATGAATTAATTCTTTTCACATTATTTTCTAAAGATGTTTGAACAAACTGTTCTTAGATAAATAACACAGCCATTGATCAGGAATTAAATATTTTGTTTGTATTTAGCTAAGAAGAGATTGTATAATTAGATAAATATATAATTAAATAGGGGATTAAATTCTGTTAAGAAAAAATATGTGCAACTGGATCATGAAAACAAGAAATAGCAAGGAGAAACAGTTAAATTGAGAAAGAATATTAAAATATATTAGATTACCACAGAACAATTTTGTCATAAGAAATGGAAAAGAGAAGTCAAACCCCAACAAGATAAGATACTGCTGCAGGAGTTAAAGTAGCTGTCTTTATTTAATTGCAGTTCCTGGATTTAAATTCAGATTTCTGACCTGTGAATTGTACCCTATCATGCAAATGTGAAGAATTCTGGAAAACAGTAAGGATACTCTAAAAGTCTTTTCTGAAAGGGAATGATGTCGAGATGCTATAGTCTTTCCATCGTAACAGCAGAATTTCATAGGGATGTATCAGTTCATCCAAAGAAGGAGTTGACTGGGTGGGAAGTGTAGGAGCTGGGAAATACTTAGGAGCATAAGTATAGCACAGATGGATAGAAAAAAAAGGAGGATAATCTTTGGGTGTTTGGATTGGAAGCATTATAAATGGATATGCTTGTAAAATATTTGGAAATATAATATTCCTGTTATGTAATATGTATTTTCTACTGGCTATTTTGCTAAGGCTTTGCTCTGGAAAACAATGCAAATGCTTAAAGCCAACAAAGAAACATATGTCTTACCTCTTAGAAACACTGTAAATGATTGAAATCTTAAATGTGTTTTACTTCCAGAAAATCCCTGAAACACACTAACTGCTTTAGAGTCAATCATTTCAACCACTTGTTTATCTTAAAAAGAAATATTTATATATATATATATATATATCAAACACTAAAATACACATTTTTTTGTTTCAAATAAATCTATTTCCTGAACTGGTCCTCAAAAAAGTTTAATCAATGATCTATTTTTTAAAAAATTCCACTTGTACCTATTTTATTGATGTACACACACTTTGCCATTCATATATTTTTCTATTTTATTTATTTTTTATTTTATTTTATTAGATTTATACCCCGCCTCATTTCCCTGGTCAGGGGAGCTCGAGGCGGCTAACAACAGTTAAAAATACAATATAATACAATATAAAAAATCTAAAACAACAATCCACACTTACACTATCATTCAAAACCTTCAAAAAAGAGGGGGCACATCAATTCCAGGCCCTCCGACAAAGCCAGGTCTTTGTGGCTTTGCAGAAGGCCAACAAGGTAGGGATGGTCCTAATTTCTGCAGGGATTCTAAACCTAGTTCACATCTATGTGTTCTCCTTTTTCTCTATGTTGTCTATCTCCCTTATATACCAGTACTATGGAGTCCTTTAATGTATCATTTTGAATTAATAACAGAGCAATTTAGTTTTTACCACCAAGTACTCGATATTTCTTGTCTTCTTTCAGTGGTGACATACATAAGCTGCATACAAAATCATTTCTTAGTGTTGCAGATTCTGTAGCTCCAGCAGTATGTACTCTTATACACTGAAAACCTAAAATCATACAAAAGATTGAATTCAATTTTCTAAACATTCAGAAACAAGATACTTTTCATTTATTTTATCAGAAAACTGCTCAAAATTTATGCACTTTATCAAATATTTCCATACCATGCTTTTATATCCTTTATAACCCCACCTAGATACCCTATTATAGTATCTTTATATGGTTGCCTCATTTGGCTACAATGTGTGTTTTATGCTCTACCAAAATTAGATTAGTAGAAACAGGAAACACGTTACCATTTTTGAACTTTATATGTGGAATTCACTGCTCATAATTCTGAATACATCTATCCCAGTATAATGAATTATATATTGTAAGTCATATACTAAATGATATGCTCAATACAAGTGACAAAGGAATCAAACTATGACATTCTAGACATTACTGAATTATAATTACCAGCATCCTTAGGAAGCATGGCCAAAAATGAAGTATCCTGGAAAGTGTAGTTCAACAATACCTGAATGCTATTAGGGTGCCTACTTTGCCTAAAGTTTTACTGAGAGACACATGGATAAATGCATATACAAGAAATGCAAATTGAGATACCCAATTACTTTAATTGCCAACACTATATTGGAATTACTATCCTATTCCTTGTCACTCCCTTCCCAGTAATTCAGAAATTATTTATAAAGGTGTAAATACTTTTTATATAAACATAAAGGTGATTGACCCCCATGAGAAATTAGGACAGCATAAATTGGACAACAAGCACTGCTCCAACTTTTTAATCCAATCAAAGTTAGAAAGCACTTTTTCAACTTTCAAAAATAAGTTTGTTTCAGAGGACAGTTGTAACTACACAATTATTAATTGAACCCTACATCTTGGTTCTGATGGTTTGATATAAGAAATTATTCTGAACATGTCAAAATTTGTAACAGTTCTACTTATTTGGAATCTATTTTAAATAAGGGGAATCATGTTAGGATAAATATTGAAGAAAATAATTATTTTCTGCTTCCTCCTGCTGTCTATTATATGCTGTAGGAAAATAATATTGATTAGCATATGAATCCACATGGGAAATGAAATATAGTATCCAAAACGAAGTTATAGACTTTAAAGTTGGGCTTAAAAATTAAAGAATTTGCGTTCAAACTTACTAGCATACCTTCAGAAAACTGACATGTCTCTTCAGAACAAACAAATTTTGCTCCCTGTGTATACTTTGTTATGATACTCATTGCAATCACTATTCCCTCTGCCACATAAAACCTCTGAGTAGTATAATCAAATGGAAATTTGCAAAGACTGAAAACGTAACCGGGCAAGGAAGGTAAATGTGTTAGTTTCAGGATTATGTTCATCTAAAAGAGAATTAAAAAATGATTGAGTTGATTACAAATAGGACAAATGTTTAAATGTTGTTATTATTCCAGGAAGAAGGGAGGGGTAAGTAATGCTTTTTGAACGAAGAGACACATTTACGTCATGTGGCTTGCCAAGGCTAATTAATTAAAACATGGATATGGCCAAATTGACATAAAAATGGGTGGAAATAATCAAATAACATTACTCCCAGCCATGGCCAATTAGACATGCCCAAGAAGTCTAGCAGAGTGGCATGAATTCTAAGCAGATGAGACTATACAGTATAAAGTCTGTTTCCCCCAAAATTAATCCGAAACAGAGACACAGAAAAATTATACCTACACACCCACATAACATAAGAGAAATTTAACAGGACATTTGCAAATAGGAAAAGGGTATGTTTTAAAATATTAAATGATCAAACCATTCTATTTCTAAATTTTAACTGAATATAAACTTCGCCCAAAAGCCTAAAAGTCAAATTATCCTGTATATTTTTATATGCCAACTTTTTTTAATGCAAGCACAATTTTTTCAGTAAAACAAGATGAATCCCATGTCATCTACCACAATATCCCATCTAGTTAACTATTTTAGTTGTCTTACATTATATAAATAAAGGTTATTTAAAATGTAGGTTATTTGTATAAACTTTAAAACCTTCTACAGTTTAGTTCCACATCTTTTTTTGGGTAATTTTATTTCTGAGATATAAACAAATACACTTGCAGGCAAAATATCCTGTTATATACAGTGTTTCAGTATTGATCATAGACTGGGAACAAGACTGATGACGATACATAGAAAGCCACCTTTGCTATATAATGTTAAAAGTTGCTACATAACGAGAACTGTCTGTGTGAATGAAAATTTGGAGGCATGTGGATGAATTATCTTTTTTTCTGTTTATCTAATATTACCATAAATAAATTCACAATAAATGCATTTTGCCTTAAGAATTATATTTCAGAAAAATTATTATACAAAAGAGAAAAAATAAATAGGAGGGTAGAAAGCTAGGTAATTAAAACAACAGCAAATATTTATTTTTGTCATATACTAGCATAATGTAATTAAAATACAAATTATTGCCACTATTTTAGAAAAAATAGGACTGAAATAATGGTGAAAACTCACCTGAGCTTCAGTCTCTATTTGTTGAATTAATGACAATGTTTTAACTGCAGTAAAACATACCTGTAATTCAAAACTCAGTTCAATTTATGAGAAAATTATGGTTCAGAATACTAATAGAATATTTGATTAAAATGTAAAAGATTCCTTACTGACTGAAAAATCTGAGTACCCTTCACAGGTTGATGCAAAATATAATTTCCAAGGGTAGCATCCAACTCAGTAATATCAGATGGGTTTACCAATATAAGAAACCGGAAAACAGCACAAGCTTGACTAGATTCTGTAAGGCCAGATATGAATAAATGTTAAAATTTCCTACGGTATTTACTGTTTTAAGCTAAATAATTCTGATTATTTAATAATTGTAGGTAAATACCATTACAATATGATTTGCAGTCATTAACAAATTTCTGAAGACCACCACTCTTGTCAAGATATATTAAAGCAGCTTCTTTCATTTTCAGAAGGTCCAACTTCATTTACTTCAATCTTGTTTCTCTACCCAATCCTTAGATTACAAGTGTATGTTGCTGTGAAGAATAAAAAAATATAATTGTGGGGTAGTTAAATGGGCAATAAAAAGGAAATTAGAAACCTCTGTTAGAATAATGAAACACCACATTTGCTATACTAAAGAAACTTGGAATACTGAAAAGCTAAATGTTGTATATAATATTTCCAGTACAGTTATATAATAATGGTGATGAAATCACCTTTATTCCTTATGAAGTTTCTAATTTCAAATGGAGTATGTTTGGAATTCAATTTTCTCAGAAAAACTGATTATAAAGCACTTTCCCCCTTTAAAATATGAAGCATTGCATTATACTAATACATATCTTATGATTGATCTTAAAAATGTCCTTTAGTTTAGGTGACGGTTTTGAGTTGAGCTACTTGGTTGACTTTTTCTTAAATAATAAAACCAATAATGGGTCCAAATTACTCGGTTAACTCTTCCCCTATTCCTTAGAAATATCATTTACAGATGCTTTAACAAACATTATTTCCACATTAAGCTTCTGAATAGGAGAATAACTTCACCAAATATAGGTCTGTCAACCTTAGTACATAACTTTTCTATCCCAAATGCCAATTTCAGTTAGATATTCAGATGTTAGAATAAGTTCTCAGCAGGAAATCTTAGTTACTAATGATTATCACAATGTAGATGCTTTCTCATTCCTGTAATCTATCAGCCCGTCTATGATCTTGGAAGGAAAACACCAACACACGCAGGTATGAGAGAACGGTTTTAATCCAAAACAATTGAATACGGGAAATTGAGCTAACTCAAAAATGGTGTCAGGGCTGGATTGCGGCTGCGTTCTTTTTATGCACTGCCGGTCCATCAGAGGACATCATCATGGCTACAATTCTGGTTTCTTCAGCCATGCCATACAGCGTCTGACATAATTTTTTCTTAATTTTTTCCCCTTTTTCAACCCACAACTTATGGACCATTCATATAGCAACTGTAGTTGTGATAGCGCTGAAAAAAGTCCAGTCCTTGTACTTATAAGAGGTCCCCACATTTACGAATGTCACAGAATTGTCATGATCAAATTATCAACATTTTGCTTCCAACAAGCAAAGTCAACACAGAAAGCCAAATACGCCTATCAGAATTTGGTCTAGCGGGGTTCAGAAAAGAGCCTTTCTCCTAGCTACTGGCCTTTGGAACAACATATATCCTGAGGTGAGAACTGCACCCACCCTGCTGACTTTCCATAAGGGCCTGAAGACCTGACTCTGCCAGTTGGCCTGGGGCCCTAATGGGGATGCATTATTCTAGAACTAGCTATTGGATTAAGAGAATACCCCACCTCTCCCAGCTTGTATTTTGACACAGCTTGTATTTTGAAAACTAAACAGATCTCAAAAGTGGTAAGTTTAAAATGAAGTAAAGTGACAGTTGAGCTCAACTCATTTTCTTAATTAAAAAAATAACCAAAAACCTCCAAACTCTTGGGTAGGCTAAGAGAAACAATATTCTGCTTCCTGTGATCTGTTTAATTCTGCTCATTTAAAAATATTCTGTAACATGACAAAGATAAAGCTGAATGGATTTTGAAAATGGACCCAGAACACCCTTTATATTGACATGTTGTCTCCCTGCCATTCCCCTCATTTCTCTTGGGCCATGGGTTATGGGACACTGTTGTTCAAACTGTAATTTTTTAATTAATAAACTTTCTGTATCGTCTCTTAAAGGTTTATGCCTGTTTCGTCTCCTTGGGCCTTCTTTCCACTTCCCTCTTCTCCTTCATGTATTTCTGCCACTGGCAAGGCTGCTTCATTGTCTTTCATTCTGCAGCAGATCTTCCTCCCCTTCCCCTCTTCCTCAGAAGGACCAAAGCCCAACACCTAATTTCCAACTTGCTGTGCTTGGTAATCCCATTGCCAGTCTCCCAGTGCTGTATAGAAACCTTGTGCTTGACAAAATTTTCAGCTTTGACAAATTCAAGCATAAGATTTACCTCAGGTAAGTTAATTCAGGGTTTCTCAACCTTAGATGTGTGGACTTCAACATACTGGCTGGGGAATTCTGGGAGTTGAAGTCCACACAGCTTAAAGTTGCTCAGGCTGAGAAACTGTTTATTCACGAGGCATTCATTGACTTTGATTAGCTACTGTTGCATTAATGCCACATTATTAAGCAAACCTACAGAAAAAAGCAAATACTCCTTATGTACATAGCCAGCTCATAGTAAAAGGTTTAACAATTATTGGTTTGTTAGTTTAACTGCCCTTTTATCTATTCACAACTATTGTTTCTGAAGCATTACTATGTGTCCAATATATTCCCCCCTTTCAATACAAGATTTTAGGAAAGTACTCAATTACAAACTAAGTAGGAATTGTCAGGGGTTGACTGCAAAAAAGACTAATGCAGTTTTAGGCTATATCAGTTCAAATAGTTTCCAAATCAATGAAAATCTGTGTTGGTGAGACTCCATCATGAGCATTAGGCCTAGTTTAGTATACCATATTTAAGAGACACTGGACCAAATTCAGAAAACGGCATAAAACAGATGTCCCCAACCACTGGGCCACAGCCTGGTACTGGGCCATTCAAGGGCTGGGCAAGCAAATGATGCCAGGGAAAAAAGTGGGGGGTAGGCATCATTAGCATACAGGCACTCTCAAATCCCAAAGCCCCTGATTAATTCACTCAATGGATTAATATAGAAATTCAACAAGATTGGCAAAATTGATACGTTTGGGATACTACAGCTTAGTAGAAGTTTGCTGAAGTCACATTCTCATGCCAACTCTGGAGAATGGAATACGATCACTGAAGAATAATCCATCATACTCCAACACTAGTATAGATGTCATTTCAGCAGAATACTATTATTGAAGGTGTGAGCATACTGATGGCACCCAACTCACAACTTTACTAAATGGCTTCATATATTTGCTGAGTGATCCAGGAAGATCAACGAAGTTATACTCATATGGTACAGGTAATCTGTTGGATGATCAAGTCAATTTTGTCACCCAAACCAGGCCAGTAATACATTTGGAATTGATCCACATAATCTATATGCTCCAAGGTTTTATGAATCTGACTAGCTACTTCATTACGGTAGATATGTGGTTTGTGTAAGAAAACTGGATCTTGTAAGAGGAACATAATTGATTAAAATTAGCTTACTGGACTCTAAGAATTAGGACTCCAATGAAGAATGCTATGGTGAAGATAAAAATGGGCTTTGGGTTGGATATTTTGATTGTGTTTGTATATACCATACACCACAAGTAGTCTCCAACTTACAACAGTTCATTTAGTGACCGTTCAAAGTTACAACAGCACTGAAAAAAGTGACTTCTTATGACCATTTTTCACACTTACAACTGTAGCGGTAGCCCCATGGTCACATGATAAAAATTCAGACACTTAGCAAATTGACTCATATTTATGACGGTCATGTGACTCTGTTTTTGTGACCTTCTGACAAGCAAAGTCAATGAGAAAGATTCATTTAACAACTGTGGCAAAGTCATAAAATGGGGCAAAAATGGAGCAAAACACGTTTCTAACTTAACAACAGAAATTCTGGGCTCAATTGTGATAGTAAGTCAAGGACTACCTGTATTTTGTTTGCTACAGTCAGACTGTTAATCTGTAATAATAGAGAGTGTATATAGAGAGTATAACACCTTCTTGTTAAACATTTTCACAGGTTACCATTTTTTTAGCGTTATTCAAATCAGATTTCCTGTAATAACACATCCTTCTTTTCATTATCTTAAATATATTTTTAATTTGTATTTTTAAGATATGATTACTTGCATTTTCTTGGTGAATATTAATTCCATTTATTAGTGGAAAAAATAAACATTAACAATATTACAACTTATGTTGATTGTCTCAAATACCTTCATCCTTTTACTTTGAATGGGACAACTAAACCAAATATTTTAAAGTGAAAATAATTTGTAAAGCCAAGATTTGATTTATATTCAGCCAGAGGCTGCTAAAGCCAAGAAAAAAATATTCACTATTCAAATTTCACAAAGAGACTGTTTTGAAGCTCATTCCCTCATCCTCAAATCACTGATTATACTGGGATAAATGTGCATGTATTTCCAAAAATGAACAAGTTCTACGGTAGTACATTATTTGGCAGCAAATTGTACAAGTGTTTGACAAATAGAAAGAAACTGAAATTAAAATACAGATAACAAGGAAATAATATTTTAATATAATCAAATTGTAATATATTAGCTTTCAACATAGTAGGAAGGAGTTTCAGTTCTACAAATGGCTGTACAGTGATGCTTAAATTTTTATTTCTTGGGGAGAAAGACACTTAGCTTCTTCTACAAGAAGAGGACAAATGGTCATTATGAGATGTGTTGTCAACAAATATGACGTGATAATTTGCTCCATCATTATTTAACTTAGAAAATACATTCCTGTGTTTGGTAACTGGAATGAATCAAATACTTAAGTGAAGTGATAAATGATTTCATTTATATGCCCATCATGATTTACAGTGGCACAAGTTTACATTAAACTAAGTGATATTGTATATATTATATCTTCTAGTTAGTAAACTAGTATGATTATTGCCAGTTAAATAAACAAATGGTAGTTAAGCTTATTTTTTAAACAGGAGTTTACCAAAATAATTGCATAGCTGTATTTCAAGCATAGAAATTCAATATATTACAAAGCCTATTAAATGGATGTTCTGACATAAAGATAACTGATACAGATAAGTTAATGTAAACTGAATGAAAAACAGCTATTATCTTTGTTTTAAAAGTTTCAAGGTTAGGAACTTTTTATTTAAATGCATTTTTAAAAATATTTTTGTGCAGCATGTTTAACAGTCTAAAAATGGAATGCAAAATGCCCATTATCCTTGTAATACAGCAGAAAAAGTTTGTTCTTCAGCAGATCAAATGAGGCACTTGTAGCATATTTCACAAACTGTTTATAAACATATAATTTCATCACTCCTCTAGAGATAGTTTCCAATGTTCCAATCTTCAGCTTAATGAAATAAGTCTTCAGAAGGTGGTGCATAGGAAAATCCAATGAATGCATCATCTGCTTCCAGTACACTAGCATTTACAATATTATAATCAGAAGAAATGCAAATGGAGCAGGGTACCATCTCTTCTGTAAATGTTGCATCAAAATTCCTGATGTCATCTGGACCAAACTAGAAAATAAAGCATACATAAAATATTGCAAGGAAAAGGCCTACATTTCCATACACTATCAATTTATAGTGGTTTTGTAATAAATGTACTGTTCAACATAGGTCCTTTTTTAGATACCGAAATGAGAGAAAGGGGAAACTGTTTTACGTTTAAAGTTTGAAAAGGGGGGGAACAAATAGTAACATTATCTTCATTCTCTTTTTTTTATTCTTTTTAAGGAATTTATTAAAGTTTAATAGATGTAATAATTGATTGTAGATAAGGATAAATCTTGGAGAATGTATGACCTCTGAAACACCCGGCTGCATATAATATGCATTGTTTTATGTTATATAAATTTTGAAAATAATAAAAATTCTTAAAAAAAAAAAAAGAAGTCATCTGTTGTGAGATTCTCTTTGAACTTCCACTTCACTGCCAACTATATCCTGGTTTACTACCCGAATATGAATATTAAATCTTGGGCTGAATCTGTGTTCATTCAGTAGCATCTATAATACATTGTTGGTTTACATAAGTGTCAGAAATATTTTTATATAAAATAATTTGGCCAGGAAAATTAAATCCTTTATGATAATCCTTACTACAAGGCATCTTTTGTTAAATTATCATAGGCATTTCATTAGAAGTTTTTTCAAAGTAAGTATTTAATTAGTCAATAAGATTAAGCCAAAGA
This sequence comes from Boaedon fuliginosus, assembly GCA_027560395.1. Lineage (NCBI taxonomy): Eukaryota > Metazoa > Chordata > Lepidosauria > Squamata > Lamprophiidae > Boaedon > Boaedon fuliginosus. The sequence continues at coordinate 146,213 of JANHGC010001193.1, forward strand.
ATTACTTATTTAACTAAACAAAGTTAACAAATGATAAAAATCCTCCCCCCAGGGTAAATAAATTTCTATCTTTTACCATAAACCTTTAGTGATCCTCTGCATTCATGTACTCTGTTTTATTATTATTATGGTTCATTGCACAGTCAGCCAAATGTTCAGACTAGACCTGGGAGTGGGATAGGCAGATGTGAATATTTGATGGTATTATTGTTACTCTGGATGATTTATGGGTATCAGCTATTCTTATTCAATTTTATGAAGATAGAATGTCCTAAACTAGATTAAATGCTTATTCTGTAATTTTCTTATTAATAAATGTTATAATGATTTTAGATCAGTTGCTCTAACATCTGTAGTTATGAAAGCATTTGAAAGGCTTGTGCTGGCCCACCTGGAAATCATCACAGATCCACTACAGTTTGCCTACCGAGCCAACAGATCAACAGATGATGCTGTCAATATGACTCTACATTACATACTACAACATCTTGAATCTCCAAAGTCCTATGCAAGGGTTCT